>VZTV01093797.1:48522-73977 GCA_013400875.1 Anhinga rufa
CAGCTTATTGTGGCCTGTTTAAAACAATTCTGAGAGCAAACAAGCAACTACCATGCAGTTCCCACCATCTCACTGCATATCCTCTTCACAGAATAAGATTTGGTGGGAAGAAAAACTTGGAAAATTGTGGTGTTTGCTGAATTGGTACTCTGAGCTCAGTTCAGTCTGCGATGATTTAAGGATCTGGCTTTAACCAGGCACTTTTGCTTAAATTTACCTTAAGCAGCAAAAATTTAAGTTAGTTATAAGCTAAAAAAGCAACTAAAATCTCTTAAGTTAAAATAGAAGTTAAAATTTCTTTTTTTCCCCTCTGGCTCATCCTCAGACGGTGTAGATTCCCACTTCTATTTTTAGATTTGTAAGTGTGTGACTCACTATAAAGATTGAAAGTGTTGAAACTTCTGAACTTGCAGCCAAATACGCTTGCCGTCTGTGAACTGACCTCAGGCTTTGCATTTAAACACAGGGAGGACCATTTGGACAACAAGACAATATTGGAAATAATGATTTAAAACACAGTGAGACTAGCTTTACGCTCTTACAGAAACGATTGGCAAAGTAAGCTGTACACATTGTGCCTAAATCAGCATATGAAAACATCATGTCTCTCCAGCAGAGGTTTTCCTTTCCTTCTGCAACAAGCATTAAATTTGGCAGCAGGAGGACACCAAAAGCACAGAGCTGTTCTTAACAGCTCGGTTCTTGGTATGGCACAAATTGTAATGGTGCTTAATCCATAGCGATTGGGGAGATGATTTACCAAGAGATGGGAGAAAACACTGTCACCACCAAGTGACAGTAACTGGGGGTTACTGGGCATTGCTCAAGGCAAACCAGTCAGGGGACAGAGAGCTGTCCCCTGGGTAGTTACAGCCCTTCTGTGCCTGGCCAGGGCAGCACTGCTCCTTTGCGATATGATGTATTCATCGCGAGGTTTCTGGCTGCTTTCAGCTCTTCTGCCATGCTCATTGCTCGTTGCCCTGAGTGAGCGTGTGAGTGTGCGTGTCTGCAGTGGTGGCAATCGGCCCTGCACTGACCTCCCTCCCTCATCCCTCCCCAGTTACAGGACAGAGCACCCAGAAGCCAGAGGCCACCTGAGTGAAGCTCTCACCGAGGACACGGGTGTGGGCACCAGCGTGGCTGGCAGCCCTCTGCCCCTGACCACAGGGAACGACAGCCTCGATATAACCGTAGTTAAGCACTTGCAGTATTGCACGCAGCTCATTCAGGTACCGCACCCAGCTCGTTTAGGGCATATATTTTAAAATCTTCCCTGCAGGCGTCAGCATGACTGCAACATGGGGTACGAGCAGGCTGGCAAAGTCAGCGCTGCTCGTGGGAGGCAGTGGGAGCACAAGGCTGGGACAGCCACCATGCTGGGGTGAAGGTCACACCAGAAAAGCCTCCATCATTTCCATTCTGGCCCGTCTCGGAGCACACCTGATGAGCAAACTACAGGGCACTTTGCAGGTGCCAACCAGCAGGACTGATGGACAGTGCAGCAAATGACAGGGGCAGCCCCTGCCCTGGGTTACAAATGCCCACTGGCTTTGCCAGGAGGTCCTCAATGAGATCGGTCCCCAGTTAAGGCAGTCCATGTCTTCAGAGGTAAAACAGAAGCCCGTGGTGCCACTGTTTAACTGAGACCCAGACAAGGCTGTGACGTTCAAGAGCAGAAATGGATTTCTGCATGTGGAGAGACTGCCTGCAACACACACAGCGAAGGCAGGACATGACAGCCCTCCTGGGACATCAAAATTGTCTGTCTGTGCTCACAACTAGCACAACCTGTTAGAGGATTTTTTTCAGAGCCCAAGCACAGCAATTTTAAACACAATTGCTACTCTAGCCAATGAGGGCATCAGGGTTTTCCTGATGAATCAAAACATACTCCAGCTTCCTCTTTGCAATTATTTGACTCTTCCATCTTAGATATAATTTGCTTTATTTTCCCAAAGGCCCACTGAAGCAATACAGAGCGAGTCTGATTCCAGCACCCTTAGTGCTGACACTTTGCTGACTCACAAGTATGAGAAAAAGGGAGGGTTTTGGCTTAAATACAAGAGTACACAGTAAATATGAAGCTGGGGGAGGCAAGCTCGAACTACATCTGAGTAGATTTGATATGAACAATATTTACGTGGACTGCTGAAGAAAATGCGGATGTCAGCAGCAGGGAGTATTATCATGGAAAAAGCACCAAGTTAATAAGGACACCTGAGTAGTTGATCAGGGCTGAAATGGAGTGGAAAAAGAGTGACCTGTGGTCTGACTCCAGGCAGATATGTCTTTAAAGTCCCCGGCCTATGTTATGCTAATATCAGATTAATATTCTTTTCTGCCTTTAAGGCTTATGATGATGGATTCCTTTAGCTTTGCAGAGTGTATAAATCAAATTACTTATGCAAATGGCTGCTTGGATACTCAAGTACCTGATCTGGATGTAGATGTCAAAGATACAAGCAACAATGCATATCAACCAGTACAGAAAATATCCCAGAGACAAAAAACTTTTGAAGTTAAGGAGATCCCATGGTTCCAGGCAATGAATTTGCCATTGCATTTCTTCAGGTGCCAGCTGTTTTGGAGGTTTTTGTTTTCTTCTGAGGCTTTGGGGTTTTTTCTTGTTCAATGACTCTTTTTCCTCTCTTCCCATTTGTCTTCACCAGCAAATTGTGTTCTCCAGTAAAACACCGTTTGTGGCAAGAGATCTCCTGGATAAACTGTCCAGGCAGATCCTCGTGATGGAAAATATCGCGGAGATCAGCACTGAGAACTTGGGAAACATCACCTCCCTTACTGATGGTAAGAGACAAGTTAGGAGGTTTCCTCTGAAAAGGATTTGTTTGGATACATGTGCCTGCTGAAATCATCACTGTGCAGAGCTCAGCAGGAGATGCCACCACAGTAAGGTCGACTCACAGTTACCAGCAGATGTAGCAGTCACCAGAATTGGTCAGGGGCCTTATCCTATCTTCAGCGCTGGTATCCAGAAATCAGCAGAGAAGAGAAAGGATACCCTTTCGTGCTTCATCTGCAGAATATGCACAGAGGTCATTATTGCAGTGGGGTGGGGTTGCTGCCACCTCTGAAGAGCCAAAATCTTCCACCTCTCTTTCCTGAGGAAAAATGTGATCTGCCTTATACTATCAGAGGCATAATACATCTCCTCAAACAGTTTATCCAAAAGACTATTTTTACATCATCTCTGTGGAGAACTATTTAGATATTTATGGTGGTGTTGTGTCTATTTTAATACCATGGAAGAGTCTGACAGTTATTCACCCTTGTCAACACTCTGGCAGAATAGGTAAATATACCATGGAGTATTTACTTTGTTTATCAGAGAACTGAGGCAAAATTGAGTGACTTACTCGAGGCCACAGAGCAGTGCTAGGACAGGGACCCATCTTGTGCAGACCATTTGCAGTATTCCCCTAGTATTTTGTGGTATTTAAAAGGATGAGACATTTTTGTCCAGAACTGAATCAGGAGCAAATTTCCTCGCATCCTACCATGGGAAATGGAAAAAACATCTTACAAGCCTGGGGTGCGCACATGGTCATGCTCTCTGAAGGTAATGGCACAGGGCAACCCACCAACTCTCCATCAGTGGGCTGGGGTGAGATTTCCTCCACTCTTACCATCTTTTCTCTTCTGGAAGTCAATGCTTTCAGTGCGGCTTTATTTAATTGTTCATTTTGTTTTCTCCTCCAGCAATTCCAGAGTTCCACAAGAAGCTGTCGCTACTGGCTTTCTGGATGAAGTGTACTGGCCCTTCAGGAGTGTATCACACGTCTGCAGACAAGATGATGAAGCAGCTGGATATCAATTTTGCCACCACTGTGAATGAGGAGTGTCCAGGACTTGCAGAAACAGGTACCAACTGCTGCAAAATAATTGTGTTGGTCATCAAAATGGAGAACAGTTGTGTATTGGGCTTTATTCAACATTCATTGCTTTGTTTTCCAACCTCTTGGAGGTCTGTTTGGCCATGGCTCCAAGATCTTATTTGAAAACTAATGCTACAACTCTTGAAACAGTTTTGGTCCAAAATAATGAGATCAGAATAGGAAAAAAAGGTCATCAGAAAAGAAAATATTGTTTTAAGGTTTATAAGCTAATTGGAAAGTAAGTCTATTCCCAAATACAGGTTTGTAAGTGATTCAGTGAAGTAAAAATCCTCTCAGTTTTATGTGTCTGTATAACATCCATGCCCCATTACAGTTCACTGGGATGGAACTAATAAGCATCCAAGTGAGTCTATGTGAATATAGGTTCCTATTTGGAGTGAGATGTACCACATTGACTAGTTCTCCCTGGGCTAGAATGGGGACATAGGGTGACTTGCTCAGATGTGGGCACCGGCATTGCAGATGCCTACCAGGGCAGTGTTTTTCTTCCTGCTCCGTGCTACAGCTCTCACAGACTGTGCTTCAAATGTGTTTTCAGCATGCCACATGCTCACACGGGAACATAAAAACAAGCAAAGCCAAATCCTGCTTCTGTGCATCTCCCCTACTTCAGTGGCATCACGGAGATGTAACTGGTAGTGCATGTAGATATGTGTTTAGTGATTCAGGATATCATTTGGGTAGAAAGGATGCTGTATTGGATAGGAAGCTGCACTAGCCATCAGTAAACTGGTAGAGGTTCATCGTTACAAAGATATCCTCTGGTGATGAGAGCTAGACAGGGGGAAGGTCTGTCTAGCTTCTACCCTAACCACAGCTGAGGTTAGAAACATTGGGAAGTATCTGGCTTTGCAAAAACATTTTTCTTTCTGGCTTTGAAGTGGACTGTGGCATTTTGCCAGCAGCTTTTGCTCTCACTAATGCGTCCCTTTGTCTGCGGCTGCCTGCAGTCTTCAGGATCCTGGTGTCTCAGATCCTGGACCGGACAGAGCCCGTCCTCTACTCCAGCATGTCCTCCGAGATCATCACCGTCTTTCAGTATTACAACTATTTTGCCAGCCACAGTGTTAATGACCTTGGAAGCTATTTGCTGCAGCTTGCAAAAGAAGGTAGGGTATATAAATTCTGTGGCTAATGGGGGAGTACATCAGTGCCCTTCTGAGCTCAGCACAAAACAGTTCAGCCCTGAGGCTGATTTTACAAAAAAAGTGGGGAAAGGAGACAAGGAAGTGCCTTGGATACTAAGTGTAAATGCACCTGAACAGTTGTACATATCAAGGGAAAGCAGCTGATGCAGATACACCCTTAGTCATTTCTATTTTCATATTTAAATGGGGGGAAAAAAAAATGTTGAGAGTTAGTTTTTAGGAAATGGCTGATGGTGGTGGGCTGGGCCCAAGGTCTGCGAAGTTTTCTGTGCCTGCAGCTTGGATGGCATTCCAGTCTTTCACCATCCTTTATGGAGAGACCTTCTGAAGTGCTGAGATCTTCTAAGGAGCCAAGGGATCACAGCACCTCCGTGTTTGGCAGGCTCTGCCACCGAGAGCTAAATAGAGAAGCAGATGCTCCACAGAGTGTACTAGACTGCAATCCCTGGCAAGCCTAGTCTTCCTCTCTATCTGAGAGGGCATTTGAGGAACCTTGCCTAGTTTTCATTTTTATTTGGGCATACTGGTGAGTTTTGCTCAAAAACCTGGAAGAAAAAAGGCATTTCAGCCCACCTCTGAAACACATTAGCCGTGGCTTTTGGTGGCAGACATCAATCTGCCTAGGAAAAGCTCTCACAAAGGTGCCCTGGGAGGCAATACATGTTATATGGAGGATTTACACCTTCCAGCAGAAAGTAAAGTTTTGACAGGTAGGCCTTTAACTCTGGGTAGGTGTATGTGCGGCAGTGTCCTACCTAGCCCATCTCCTTTGGTAGAACATCTGAGAAACTGGCCAAACTTAAAGCCCAGACAATTCCCCATGCAGACACACTGTAATAAGGATCCATAGCAATTGCTCAGATGGAGATTTTTCATGTCCTTTGTGTGTATAATAAAAACTGAGGATTGTTAGCAGGGAAAGGAGCAATCTGAAATACCGAGAGGATAAAACAAGTAACAAGGACCTTTCTCTTGCAATTCTAGCATCTGTGGTTCAGGTGCTGCAGTCAGTGAAAGATGGAAAACTGCAGCAAAATGTGGCCAAAATAAACTCCAATAACCTTCCACCACAGCAAGAAGTTTTGAGAGCTTTGGCTTTACTTCTCAATGAAAATAAAAATGAAGTCAGTGAGACTGTGGCATCACTTCTGACAGCTACTGCAGAAAACAGGCACTTCAGGGAGAAGGTAAGTGGCAGAAAATCACCTATCACTTAAGAGACCTGTATCATCATGACATTTTTTTCTGCCTGTGTGTCTCAAATGTCTATGCCTATAAAATAATTGCTCCAAGCTTGATTTAAACTGATCCAGAGGGATTTCCTGTCTAATTTTTCTGCAGATATGCAGGTCTGTTTCTGTCATTACGCCAGTCTGCTTTTACCTGTCATTACACTAAACAGGTACTAACCAAAACGCAGCAAATACTGAGTGCTGTGCTCTCCAGCTATCTTCCACACTTCAGCATTTCTGCTGGCCTGTCTCAGACTTCGTTTCAGTCCAAGGCTTCAAGGCAACAGTCCCCAGCACCATCAACGTGCAAAGACGTAGCTCTGAGATTTTTATTTTTTTCCCAAAGAAGGCTGGCATCTATGGGACCTCCTGCCATTTCTGGAGGGGATGGACTGCCTTGGGCGAGCACAGCTAAACTGTGAGATCTAAGGTTTGAGTCAATCACGGATACCAAAGGGAACAAGCAGGACCCGATTAAACACAGAAATTAAAGAGAAGGGAGAAGAGGAATAAGAAGAAATTAGGGGTTGGCCCCTACCCTTTCATGGCAGACCTTTCCCCACTACCCTTCTTGTTCCCTGTCAAGACAGAGGGAAAGAAAAGACATCTGGAAGAGGAAGAGTGGCAGAAAGCAGGCAGGGGGAGGAGAAAAAGGAGCTCATTCTTTGCTGTTCTTCTCTGTGGATCCAGTCGCCTCTTTGCTTGCCCTCCTGCTTCATCTTCCATTTTTGCAGCGGCTTGATATCTCATACCATCCTTCCCTCTCCCCAGTTCATGGAGGCAGCATCTCAGGGAAAATGGAACAGGTGTGTGTAGCTGATACCTGGCTCACTGCCTGCAGGAGGAGCACTAGGTGCCCTGTATGAAAGCATTATGCAGCCTTATGCTGCCGATGAGTTCATTGTGCAGCAGACTGCCACCAAGGTTTGCTGCTCATACTAGTTTTGTTTGCTCAGCAATAGCTACCAATTTATAGGACCAAGATGGTCTAGCAGCTCATGCTAACTTTGTAATAGTTATTCGCAGTCCCCCTGGGGTCCATCCCAGCCTGTTCATTACTATCCCTACATAAGAGGGACCATCTCAAGGGTCAACTCTTGAGCTATTTAGACCCCAAGGCCCACTTAAAGCTCTTTGGTGATTTATGCAGAAAGGCCCTCAAGGATGCCAGCTTGTGCTTCTCACTTTAACGTCACCTTTTCCTCACCAAAAGCTGGCCTGAGACTACTAAGCTATAACTAGTGGCCTGGCCTGGATCTACCATGCTACCTGTAGCACAGGCTGTGCCTCTCCATCCCACATGCTTGCTGTCAGGGAGGTGGGCTGCAATCCCTCTCCCTTTAGTAGGGTAGCAATGACTCCACACTCCACCCTTCTGCTCCTCACAGGCACAGACATTTTTATTGCTACTCTTCTTTATCTGTTTTCAGGCTTTGATTTATTACTGTGAAGCACTAACCCAGCCCAACCTCCAGCTGCAGAAAGCAGCTTGCTTGGCTCTAAGATACCTCAAGGTAAGATACAAGGAATTCAGTTGTGGCTTTACTTTAAAAAAAAGGACATCCAAGAAGTACAAATGACAAAACAGAAACTGCAATAGCAGCAGCAGCAGCGCTTTCGGTTTGCATTGCTGCACTGCATCCTTTTAGAGATACCATGCTGTTTAGAGGCTTCATTTCAGAACCAGCCAGGCTCTGTGATGGTGAAGAAGTTTCTCTTTTTCTCCTTCTTATGTTGATTTTAGGAGACTTACTTCCACATCACAGAGAAACAAAGTTATTCATCTGCAGAGTACTGACTGAGAGGGGAAAAAAATCACCCTCTCCAGGAAAAAATTAGCTGCAGTGTACGTGGGTTGCAGTGGGAGAAGAGAAAAGGAAAGACAGGTCACAGCTCATTCTGTGACACCATGCAGAGCGGCTGTAAGCAGCAAGTGCAAACCATATGGACAAATAGCTGGTACATCTGGGTACTACAGCTTCAGCTAGTGTCTGGTACCATTTCTGCACTCCCATGACAGGAAGGAAAAATGCTGCTTTTGTTTTGGCTGTACAGAGCCATGGGAAACAGCAGCTGCCTAAACCCGACTGGTACGGGACACTGAGCCAAAAAAAGCAGGTTCCATGAGACAGACCCACCACAGACTGATTATTTCTCCCTCAAGACTTTCCCCTGTAGAGAATGGCTCTAAAATATAACTTCATCCCAGACAGAACTGATACCATCCAATACATAATCCAATATTGTTTAAATACAGAAAGAAACATTTTCCCCTGAACAAGATGCTGGCAGGAATCTCTGCGAGGCAATGGTGAGGGACATTACTATGCTGCATGCAGGATACAGTGAGGTTTTTCATCTCTCAGGAAAAGGCAGACCAGGAAACAGTGGTGGGAACTGACGCTAGACACATTTAACTTGAGCAGTGTAGCTCCAATGCATCTTGATCATTAAGAATGGCAATTACTGGGAAAGGACCTCCATCATTTGTGATCTTCAAATAAAAAGCTGAAGCCTTTCTGGCAGATACTATTTCAAGGAGGGGAATGCTTCAATTGATAGGTGACTGTGGATGAGCTAACCCAGCAGCAGTCTCATCCACATCAAACCACGTCAGCTGCACCAGGTCCCACTCTGCATCTGTGGTGCTGTGGCCCCATGGCTCACCTCAACATTTGAGCTGTAGTCACCAGTACGCACCCACCACAGGCTTGCCCTCAGTCAAGCACAAGCAGCCACGTTCAAGACAGGGTGGTGAAATTTAATGGCTGCAGTAGCTAAGCCCTGATTCAAAGCGTAGACCAGACCTGTGCCCCTCAGATTGACAAGACTCATACAAATGCTGGCTCTGTGGCTCAGAGCATCTTCCTTCCATGTGTCACACCAAGGCAGCACCTGCCCTTCCTTGCTCTCATTTCTCTTGTCATATTAAACAGCCTGCCAGAGACACTATGACAGCTGCTCTCCCCAAAGGCCTGGCATGTGTGTAGCAGAGAACAGGATTATTCCTTGCTTTCTTCCCAAAATAGGAGAGGCAAGGCAAAAACGTGGACATATTGGTGAGTGCAGGTGTCAGTGAGGAGCTGGGAGTGAAGTGACTGGCCTGGCCACCAGCATGCCCCTGTAGACACAGTTAGGCTGGCGAGAACAGCCTTCTCAGACCTACCAGGCTGGACATGCTCACTGTGAAACTAATTCCCTCGCGACCTGTCTCCTGTTCTTCTCCCTGCCATACCCGTGCCTTGGCACATTTGTGGCTTTGTCCCATTGCCCATCACCCAGCCTACGGTCAGAAGTGGCAGATGTAGGTGGTCAGCCAGATTTATGCATATAGCACATAGGGTAGGAAAATTAGAAAGGGTCCACACTGACAGCAGAAAACATGCCTTCTCCTAGATGCTCCCCCTCAGGGAAACCCCATTCCTCATGTCCCCACCAAGGCCCTCCCCCTGGAGAAGGGCAATGTAGACGATGGTCACTATTTCCACGCAAGGCTGTGAAATAAAACCATGGTGTACCATGCGGTGCTAATGTGGTTCTTTTTGCGCTTCCCAGGCTGCCGAGAGCATTAAAATGCTGGTCACACTCTGCCAGTCTGACAACGAAGAGATCAGAAAAGTGGCGTCCGAAACCTTGCTGTCACTTGGTGAGTTGCCTGTTTTAGAGCAGTATTTAATTTTCTTTTTTAAACAGAGCAGCATGTAAGACACCTGAGTTATACAAATATGAAACTCGACTGACTGAAACAAAACTTTATACCTAGAGACACAAACACATTTAAAAATATATATTCTTAGAAATCATTAATTTTGAAAATGACAAAAATGGAGCAAAGAGAAACTGAATTGTGTGAGTCTGGAGGGGGAAACAGAAAAGGAAAAATAGCAAAGGAGAAGTTGACAAACAGAAAGAATTCATAATGAATTTGAACACCAAGCAGCCTTGAGGAGGCAGGACTGACACGCTGCCTGCTGTGTATCACACACCCTCCTCTTGGGGATCCCTTCCTATCACCCCTGTACTGCCATTATCATACACTCAAGTGCCATTAGCACTGCCAAGTGTTAATTGAATCTAATTTATCTTTATGTGCTTATTTGGACAGACTCTAGCCTGCAAGTCCTCCTTCACACAGGACCTCAGGCACCTTGCACTGACCTTTCTTTGTCCCCGAGATAACAGATACCCTGTTCATTAACCTGTAATCTGGCTGCATAGCAGTGTGTGACTGCGACTGCAACTGCACAGTCTCAGGGCCCCAGTACTTCAGTGGCACAGAAAAATCGTATTTATCTGGCCTTTAGGTGAAACATGAATTTTCACTCCATGGGCACATGTCCATCTGTAAACATAGTTAGGCAAACTCTTCAAACATACTCTCTTTCATTCACCAGTTCAGCAGTAATTCACCCTGCTGCTGGACATCTTATTGCTGAGGTTATAAAACAACTAGCCCAGGGACACTTTTGAAAACACTGGGAGACTGTACTGCCATTCTTCTAGATGACACACAGAGAGCATTTTGATTCCTAATGGTCAATTCAACACACTAGGCTCAATGCTATCTCCAGGTGCTTATAGGTGACAGAACCTAAGAGGAAAGGGTTTAAGAGACACAAACAGCTAAATTTAGCAAACGTACTGCTTCCACTTTTTCAGTGGTATATAAGTAAAAATGTGGCTAGACTCACTTCTTTAAAGTGTCAGGATGTGAGAAGTGGGTAAACTTTATACTGTCCAAAGTAGAAGTGGATAAATGTCACCTGCTTCAAGTGTTATCACAGATGCAGCTGAGACCTTGACAAGCACCATAGGTCATTTAGTAAGACAAGTGTACAGATACTGTCATCTAATCATACAAGCCACATCTGCTTCTGCTTTGCTTTAGATAAAACAAGCAAACTACAAGAGAAAATTTTAAAAATAATGTGAACATTCACAGCACGCTTTATTTTTTAAAAGAATTTCTGAATTTGCCTTCAAGAATGTAAGAAACTTTAAGAAGGGGAAGAAGAAGTTACCTGCAGATTAGTACTTTCTAACAGCAGAGCATCCAGTATTTTAAATGTTGTAAGGCCATGATACAATACCTTATCATGCTTTAACATTTTGCATTCAGGTGAAGATGGGAGACTGGCATATGAACAGCTGGACAAATTTCCCCGGGAATTTGTTAAAGTTGGAAGCCGCCGTGGAACTGAAGCTGCCACAGCTTTTTAGGTGGAAAAGAACCTGCCTACATTTAACAGGCATTAAAGTATGATGGAGCTGCACTTCAGCATGAGGAACAGAAGGAAGACTTTGAGGAGTTCTATGAGAAAGTCCCAAGATGTAGCAATTTACAGACTTTTTAAGGAAAAGCAAAATCTAAAATCCAGCTTAAGAGTTTCTATTGGATCCTCTTTGCAGCTCATGATGGAACAGTTGGATGCTGAGGAACAGTACTTCAATTCGTAACAGACAATGTAACTGCAGTTATTCAGCCTCAACAAACTTCTGTGAGTTTTTAGAATTTGGCATCTTCATACCGTTTACCGAGCATTACATTTACTTCCTTGAAGCTGTCGTGAAAGCTAGAGACGTGTGATACTGTATCTAACAAGGACAAGTAGGAGGCCACCTGAGCAGGACTGCAAAGCGGCTTTCTCCTCGACCCCGAGCTACACATCTGCTGCCACGCAGTGTCCCCAGCAACACCCCAGCAGCAGGGAACAGCACTCGGCTTTCTCAGTTTTGTATCAATAATGAAATATAAAGCAAGTTTCTTCAAGTTTTGCCTCCAGAAACAGCATGATGTAAACCCTGGGAGGTGTCACTTTGGTGACTCATTCTAAATGCCTCTGCTGGTCTTTTATTTCCTTTCTCTTGCCCTCCAGCAACAACCATCATTAATCCAGAGATTTTTGAGGGGGATGAAACAATCACGTAGGTTTCCGAAAACTAAATGAAAAGGTAAAGCGCATTTATTTATTCTGAGAAGGAGTGAATACAGCTAATTGTGCGAGTCCCCAGAGCCATTTGGTCCTGTAAGTTGCAGGCAGGATTTCATGCACTCTCATTAGTGGATCATAGCTTCCATAGAGAGATTTCAATATAAAGAACTAGAACAAACTAAAGCGGACCTCAGAGGCAGTAATAAACAGAGGGTGAAGTGAATGCGTTCCCCCCGCTCCCTGCAAGGATGAAAGGCAGCGAGTGCTTCAAGCTGTTGATTACAAGCCTTAAGTTAACAGAGGAGGTGAATAGAATTTAACAGAAGTGTTCTTGTACTATGTTCATTATGCCTGAAATGCTATTTAGATGTCAATTAAAGTATCCAAATTTGCATAGACTACATAGAAAAGATTGCAAACAATTCACATCAAAAGAAAGCCTCATGCACCAAACACAGTGGCAGGCAGGGGTGGTTTTGTTTTGGGTTTTTTAATGTGAATGTTACTGCAATGTATATATCTGTATATTTATAAACATATATTTCTTCCTTCAAGTAGAAAAAAGTACATTTTGTACATTTCAAAATGCCTACTTGTTTACTGAGAGATATGGACTCTTTTTGCAGAAGGTGAAATAACCACATTATGGTTTCTGTACCATGCCTATCCCATCAGCCGAATTCCTCCAAGGTGTCCTTTTGTACCGACTTCTGCTATTTTTTTTTCTTTTAGTTTTGTGGCATTTCTACTCACCATATATCCTATCACATTTAAGTTATAAGAAAGATTATTCTTTAATTACTAAGCACACCGGTCCATACGGATGGTCCATCATTTTATCAGCAGCCTCTCCACTGTGAGGCTCATACAACCTTCAAACATCATGCCAGTCAGCTCCCAGTACCGTAAGTGGCTCAGTAAGAGCCACCTACTTGCAGCTGGGTTTGGGACAAACCATTAGGGAGGTGTTTAATCATATTAAGGGAAAAGGCTTGTAGGAAATACCTGTCTTTTCAAGCCTGGTCACCAGGACAAGACTTTATGACAATCTCAAAAAGTTTATCTAAATTATATGAAGTCATCTGCTAGATTTCTTAGAGCGTAGAAATAATTTGTGTTTCATACCATATCAACTATGTTAAGACTTAGAAGGACGTTACCTTAAGATCTTATGAAAACATCTAGATAAGAGCAAGTGAATAATACACATAGCAAGGACTACTGCCTGAGGGGTGACAGGGAACCACAACTTCTTGTGCAGGGGGAGAAACGGTGAAATACTAGCCTGTGTTTTAATATTCACAACTCTTGCGTTTTCATCCTTCTGCTGGCCAAGGCAGGGCAAGTAGCAAACTATTTTAGTAATTGAAATAAACACAAACTGCAAAAGTAGGAAAAGTAGAGAAGGGATGAGACAAGAGTGAAAACCACTACTCTTAGTTGTACCTCTGTGAGGTGAGCCAAAGCACGTTTTAAAAAAGCCAGTTTTAAACTAAAATGCTATTCTGGAAGCAAAGGGAAGACTGTGCCCTCTCTCAGCATGCCTTCCCTGGTTGCTTCAACGTGTGTGTGCAGGCCCTTGCTCCCGTCCCAGAGCATCAGCAAGAAGTATACGCTGTTTATAAAAAAGATGAGAATATTCTTATATTCCTGTATCTGTCAAAAGCTCCTACCTGTAATACATACTATGTCAAAATCTTGCTCATAGTTTGCCTACCACAGCACAGAACGCGACTTTGTTAAAGCAAAAGCTGTGGCATCATCGGGTTGTAGGTGCTACATTCTGAACTGTCACTTAGGGACGAGTGCAATGAGTTTACTTTCAAGCAAGCACTAGTAGCCTACATTTCTAGCTACTCCCACTTTAAGTCCAGAGCAAACCAGCTTCATGTATCATTCAAGATACTTCAAGAAAGGCTCCACAAGGACTAGCAGAAGATACGCTGAAGAGGCTCCACAACTGTTACCAAATTTCTGCCAATTACTTCTTCCCTTCTGTGAAGGCAGACAGACCGGTCTCGGACAGAAGACACTCCTCCTCCTCTTACAAACATTCAGGCTTATGGCGCAGACCTGGGGAACGCAGAACTGCCTATCGAGCAGAGCCAAAGCTGCAGAGCATAGGGCTGCTCACACACACAGGCACCGTGTCACGTGGAGCTTCTGTCCACTTCTAGCTACTTTCATCTCACTGTAGTTTAAATCCACCCTTTGAGAAGTTTATGAACCTAAAGCTGATCTGCTTACCCTTACAACCGTTAAAAACCACGTATACAGCTCATACGAGCCAGATAGGAGCAAATCCTGCTCTTGATGAAGTCCATGAGGAAATTCACAGGAATTTTAGTGGGAATGGTTAGACCAAATTTAGTTCCTGTTGTAGTAGCCGAGACTGATAAGCTTGAACCTGGGATACAGATATACAGAGGCCAAATTTCACTTTGAGCATTAATACTGTTTTAAATAAAATAAAGAATCAAGAAGTAAATAAAACTAACATGATTCATGACAACATATGAAAAACTCACACTCTTAAGAACAAAACCAAACAAAATCCCCTAGAGTAACAAACACTTGAAAAAGCAAACAAACCTTAAAGCTTCCAAAACCAGAAGGCAAACAAAAAAGGAACAAACCATTTATTTGCCTCATAACTTCCACATTTTTATGCTCACAGAGCTGGCAATGCTCTCCTTTCCTACCACATTAATAATGCAAGAGCTCTCCTTTGTGGAGTAGGAAAAACCAGACACAGAGAGGTGAATGGAACAAGACGGACACTTACCAACTAGCAAAGAAGGAACCAGCAGGCATTAATTATAAAACCTGTTTCTTAGGGCTGCAGCAGGTTGACTCGAACAAATTTAAAGGTCTGGACCACCCCAGAAAAGGTAGGAAAAAGTTCCTGTACCAGGAAAGCTGCGCTCGGGAAAGGGAGTTTGCTTGGTGGTTTTGTTGGTGGCTTATTCTTACCTCATGCTTTCCACGAGCTGTGGTGGTTTTCACTACCCCTGCCACGCTGTTACCGTCCCTCTGCGTTCTGCCTGGTAGATATAAATCCCTAGTGACTCTATGCTACTCCAGCTACAGCAGCACTTAAGTTAGGCTGCCCAGAGTTTCACGCTGCAATTGGCAAGGCTCCTCCTGTACCCAGTGTAACTTCAGGAAAGCTGCTGACCATAGCTTTACCCCATCCTGCAGTGTTACATGCTGATTATTGCTGACTTTAAGCATTCAAAATTAGGAGTCAATACAACTGCCAGACTGCATCTTAAGTATGGGCCCCTGCTTTGCTGAGTTGCAATGGAATTATCCTGATGATAGGATCTACAGCAGCCCCCTTCAAGAGGCTGTGGTGCCCCCGAGGGTAGGACAGAGGTATCCTCATACCCAAGGGTTTGACCTTGAACACGGCTGATCACATTTCATTACAGGCAGTCGTTGGCAGATAACAAAGCAGCAGCAAATTAAAGTTTCTCAGAACACCATTAGCATTCACTGAACTGCTTTGTGCTATTACAACAACGGAAAGAGAGATTAACAATACACAATAAACATTTTCTGCTGAAGACAATGTTGATGATAATGCAATTCAGTCTTATGAACAACAGCACTGGAAACACACGGCCTTGGCAGATTTGCAAACCTTCTGCTCAAAATCTCAAATCCAGTTCTGGAAACAACCTCAGATGGCCCTTAAGGAAAAGTAAATGAATATGCAGTGTGCTTCCTTGCAAAAATCAAGGACCAACTTCATTACTTATGCACAAGCCGCAACACATGACAATACTGTAGGCCCTCACCTAAGACAATACAATGCCAGGCACCAAATGATTTCAGTTGCCCAGCCAAGTAGCTATTACGGTCTAATTCACTTCTCCATGCATTGTCTTAAATACAATGGGTGTTTACCCTAAAATGGGTACTTTTGCTAAACGAATTAAAAGTTCTTCCTCGCAGAAGCCATCCACCCTCCCCACACTTTGCTCGTCTCTGCTCATCCCTGCACAGCTGTTCCTTCTTGAAACATCTGACACCTGCAAACAGCCCATCTCCCTGCACTTCAGTCTTACAGATCTGAAACCATCCTGTTGGCACACACAGATTTTATGGGAGAAGTGCTAGGATGCAGTAGGTGCAATTGCACTTCTGAGCAGCCTTAGGATGTTTCGGTGAAAGACGAGATCATGGCCGCAGCCCCGGCAATGAAAAGATGTCAGCACGCTGGACAAGTTGGTGCACAAATGCATTTATGAGTTCTTGGAAAGAATCACATTCCACAGTTAGGCTCCAAACTGATGATTTTACTCTGCTAGACAGAATGTTCTCTAATGTAGGTGGATGTGAAATTTGTCTTTAGTGATGCCAGTTTTCAGCTGTTACATAGCTATGTTTCAGCAGTAAATGAGAGCTTCCCTATGCACTTCAGCAAAAATAAAAGGTCAGATGGTTGTAAGAGAACAAATTATGCAAATTTCTGTATAATTTCCACACATTTGACAAGCCTTTTACAAATGCATACGAAGTTTCAATACTATATAAGATAGCTCTACCACATCCATGTTTTGAAAATTCCTGATTTTTTAGGATAATAAATGAAACAACCCTTCTAGAACATTTTTTTGAACAGCAGTTAATGCAGCATCATAAAACTTAACACTTTCATAATTTAATATTTCTGGTAACAGGCATAGGGAGATTGATCAAGGTCCAATACATCCATGACAGATAGAGCATATATATATGGGTCTTATTCCTACACCATGATTCAGCTCCCATACCCGGTCTTTTCCCACAGCATGTTTTTTCAAGAGTTTATACAGCAAACTATTCTCTCTGCTAACAAATTAAAGTTAATAAAAACATCGTAGCCTTGGTTTGAAGACTTCTGGTGCAAATATATGTATTACTAAGTGGCCCACATCTTTTTGATGTAAAAAGTTCTATTACAAACAGGTGGGCCAAACGCTGCAATACATCCATCAGCCTACCTGAAGAACTCACATAATTTATTTTGAACACAATCCATTTCAACAGAAATAAGGATCCAGCTGCTCAAGGGACTATTCTGTCTTTGTTATTTAAATAAAAAAAAATCAAGAAAAAGCACAAGATTTAAATCTAATAAGCATTCTTCTTTATCATCTTGATGAAAACAAGGAAGAGCCAGAGGCAGATAATGCATGCAAATTCTGGATTTGTTAATTTCTGGCAGTTCTTGGTTCTAACAACAGCACTCATATTACAGCAGTTCACAGAGCAGGAGGTGAAATGGTGGAAAGTTGCACTTGCTGTCTCAGTTGGATTGGTCTGCCCGGCCAACTAATTTACCACAGTGCTTTCTTCCCTTCCACAGTCTCTGCAAATGCAAATTATTCCTGATGTCTAAAAATAAAGCCACCTTTGAAGAATGACTGTTAACCAGGAGTAAGATTTAACTTTTTATAATAATCTTTATGCAGTGCAATTTAGTTTGTGTTTCCTTATTTACTATTGTTGAAGAACTACTTTGACATAAAAAATTGCTTAGAATCTGAGATAGGAAAGGTTTAAGCCACTTGACAGTATTATCTATTTCTTTTGAAGATGAAACCAAGGTTACTCTGCAAAGCAGTTACCCAGCATCCAGTTGTCTGTTTTTTCTTAAACATAGCATCAGTGCAAGTTAAAGGACACACCTTTGTCACCATTTCTGTGCTGTGATGGAGAGGATTATGCCTAAGCACCCTCTGGAGCACCAGTTGGAAGGTGTAATCTTTTTGTTTACAAAGTTCCCAGGAAATATGATGCCTCACCTTGTTGTCAGACTCGGTGAAATGGAAGCCAGAAAGAATATTACTTCTTACAATAGTTCCAACATTCTCTGAATGTCACAACTGATTTCAGCTGTGAAACATCTGTTAATTTACTGATGCCCACAGGGAGATAATCAGATATGAAAGGAATCTAAAGGTTCCAATCTGATAGCTCCACAGATGTGTTCACACACACCCTGAAGTGCCCATTTTGGCAAAGCCAGAATCCCTCCAATTATCTCTGCCTCCTGAAAGCCATTCAGCCTCAGGCTCTTCACAAGATAGTGCAATGGCCAAAGAGCCTCTCCCTGGAAGACCTTGTTACAGAACTGCTGAGTTCACTCAGGACTGGAAAACATTAAACTTACTCTCCCCTTCTACCTCTGCTTTCAACCGCAAGCATTTCTACACACACACATCCTGCCCCCACATATGGATGCCAGATAAGGTGCTCAAAGTTTTAAAGAGCTCTTCAGTCCTGTAAACCCTTCAGAACTTTACTATCTTGGTAAAAAGGTACCTCATCTCTTGGTAAATACCAGAGCAGTACCTTGAAAAAACAGACATTGAATTTCCTTTCAGAATAACTCTTAAAAGTGTAGGCTGCTTTGTCTCCATCTAATTTTCAGTACAGGTGCTATTAGGAGCAAGAACACCCTACTCTTCCTTTGTAAGCCAATAAATGCATTTCTAAAAAGACATTGTCTAGTACTTTCTACTTAAGCTCTCATCTCATTCTACATCTTAGAAAAGGCTCCCTTAAAGGATGAAGGCAATTTAAAAAAAATCCTGAAAAGCATAAATAACTTAACTGCAGACCTTGACTCTTATTACCTATTCTTGACTTCCTGAAGCCTCATCAACAGCACACAAGTTTTATTTTGCTTCCCCCATCCACCAAAGCCAGAATTCTACAAATCTAATGAGTTAAAAACTGCCCAGGCACTCCCTAAAGAACTTTAAAGCTTCCATCTACAGTAGTAACAATTGACTTAAACCTAGAACTAGCCATCCCACTCAAGTAAGACACTGTTTTGGTAAGGCAAAGATTTATTTATCAATTTTCATGTATCATGTCAGACCAACTGGTAAGATATTTACACAACAGTTTGAAATACACAGTATTTGCATTTTATACAAGCAACTAAGTGCAGCCCATAGTAAGTTTTCTATGCAGTATCCTGGTACTCCCACTGCTACATAATTCCAGTTAAAAACCAACAGCTGTAATGCTTCTACAAGAGTTTCTATACCTGAGAAGTTTTAGTATATCCTTTCAAGAGGGAGTCTGCAATTAAAAGCCACATACACAAGCCTATTTAAAGGCTGTCATTCCAGTTGCAAATGATTTGCTTCCTTTGAAGCAAGATCTGATATACTCTCCCTCAAGCCACATGATAATTGTGATGGCCCTTCTTCAGAAGTGCTGTCTGCATCGTCTCCACAGTCAAGTCCTCCTTCTTGTTTGGATTCCTCTAGAGCCAGACTCAGTGTCTCAGGATTGTCAGGTGCTTGTCCAGTTAGCCTCTAGAAAGAAACAGAAGACAGTGAACTTAATACTTTTCCTACTTAACAGCCAGTGAAAAAAGGCTGTGCATATTGGATTAAGCAAACTAATTATCTTCGTTTGGAGATTGTTGCTGTAATAACATTCCTCAGTCACAAAAATCTTAAACACTTGAGTTTAACTCAAATTGCTACCTCTAACTCTGACCACATCTGCTTTGTTCACTCTAAGTCTTCCTTAGGTTCTTCAGTAGGACAGGTTACCTTAGGCAACCCAAAATATAGGAAACAGCTTCCCAGGTTAATTTAGTACTATATAGGTTTAATTTTAGAAAAATTACTATACAACAGATTAAGTTCATGATTTTTAATCAGAGATAATGAAGCTACATTAAGTCTAGATGAACTAGAAGACCCAGCAGTTTCTAGCACTTGATCAAACTAAAAGTTCCTCACCTAACCTGATCTAAGGAATTAAAAACAGGACTGTAAGAGGCTGCTTTTGCGGCTTCTGGTTGTTTGATGTATCACTTAAGTGTCATTAAAGCCTCAGAAGTGAGCAGCTTACAACTAATGAGTGAACTTAACTGTTGGGGAGCTGAGAAGTTTCCAACTACATTAGTTCTCTTTAAGTCCTTAAGTCATTTATTTTCTGCCTGTGGGTTTAATCACGAACAAGCAGCACTCCCTGAATAAAAAAACCTATAGCAAACTGGTGGAGTCCTGAAAGATTGCTCCAAATAATTGTACTAACTGGAAATTAACTTGATCGATTTGCTTCTTGATTAATCAAGTTGCTTGCAATAGTCTTCCATTTTGTTTCCACCTCCCCAGTCTAATCAGAGAATCAAAATATTTGCCAGGCACCCAGATTTGTGTCCCAGTTGACAGCTCAATCCCTACAAAAACAACCTGATAATTTTAGTACCAAGGTTCCATGGCTATATATTTACCACAGCTTCAGAGGCTGTTACAGACAATCTACTCCTGGTACAAAAAAAGTCATAGAATCAGTGACACAACTACCTATTCCCTGAGGAATTCTAAGGAAACTGTTTTGAAATTTCCACGTTTATGAACCCTACAGACTTTGTGCATTAGCCCTTTTTGGGCCACAAAGCTGGCAATTCCTCAGTGAAACCTTGACTTTAAAGAGCAGAGGTGCTCCCTTCTCCACTTTGTGTGCCAAGTTTAGTTCCTCCAAAGGACACAGCCAGTACAAACACTTCATTTAGCCAGCAGCCTCACACAACGTATTAAGCATTTGAATTAATATCAGAAAAAGTCAAAATGAACCCTTCCTTCGCTTGTCACCATCTCTAACATGCAAAGCCTGTTCTGTTAAGTAATAGGTTGAATCTCCCCTTCAGAAAATATTACTCTTCGTACTTTCTCATTACTCCTGTGGGTTCTAAGGTAGAAAACCTCCTCCCCTAGAAGGAACTTTATGCCTCTGGATTAGAGCAATCCCACAGGAAACAGGACAGACAGTAATTTAAAACTAAGTTGTGTGGGCACACAAAACAGAAATCATGACTTATTAAAAACATCTTGGCTGGTTTCTCACTTTTTCATTCTACAACATTAACTGAAAATTCCTTTAGTACCTCAATCATGCTGGTCATATAATGCACTTGTTCAGCAAGGGACATTAGCTCTTCATTCTCTTCTTTTAGGCGGGCAATTTCACCATCTTTCTGTTCGATTTCTTTGTGCAACTGTGTTCAAATAACAAAATGTTAAAACAGGAAGACAATAGCCAGTGGTAAAGAAGTTAATTATCTTTCACTACTTACCTTTTCATTTTCTTGAAGCACTTCATACAGAGCCTTCCTCCTTTCTTCAGCCACTTCTTTCCAATATTGAGATGAAGGACTTCCTGAAGCAAGAATCTACAGTAAGTCTGTGCTAAGACTGAACTCTTGAGATCACCTTAAGATACCTAACAGGTATAGATGTATTCTGTAAACTGTGATAAGAACTCACTCCATATAGTGTTTTCCCAGAGACTAGTTGTAAATTTACACAGACAAGCTTACAAAAACAGAGATCCTACACTGTATTAATGGCTATACAGGCAGAGTCTTCAAGAAGCTGCCTCAAGCATGGCAGCAGGCTTTGCAAGATCATCACATTTGCAAGTGTCAGTCTGACTGTGCGCATTGTGGAAGAAGTCTTATTCCCAAGTCACTGTCCATATGGGGCTTAATGGTTCTGAGAAACTGCACATGCAGCACACTATGCCAAAAGAGGCTTTCATTTCAACTTAATTAAGTCACTTGAAAGCTCATAGCCAAGCCAAAGTAACAAGCTACAAGACTTCTTAACACTGCTGCACACAATGGTTCTCAGCTACTGGTTACCATAAACTCATTCTTAAACATTAAATATCTATACTGTATTTACTATACTGTAGATGATTAGTATGACTAATTCCTGCTAGACATTTGAAAAAACCACAAAGCCCTTATCTAACTGACAAAGGAACCATGTTTCAAGTTGTATTCCAATGGGAGCATAGCAATTTAAGTGCAAAAACACACTTCAGGAATTACCACATACCTTTTATCATGAGATCTACAGCTTGAATGGAATCATTCATATTCTCATTTTCTTGCTCCTTGTCCACAGACACCTCAGCTTTACAAGCCTTTGAGGTAAACTTGTTATTCCAGAGTTTCCTTTTGACTGAATATTTCTTCTGCATAAAATACAGGCAGGTTTAACTTCAGAGGAACATTTCAGCTTTTTTTAAAAATACAAACTTGTAAGTCTGCTCACTCATGACTACAAATAAGTCTTTATAAGCCCCACTTTCTTCACATTATAGTTCTAGTCTACAGACATCTGTCTTGATAGCCATAGGTTTAACAAAAAATCTCAAACGTTTTCCTGAAGTACTCAGAAATTGATGTCTTTTCATATTGTTTATTACTAAAATAGTAAGCTTAAGTTGTGTCACACTAGTTAACAGATTATATGTGGTTTCAAATATATCAGTTTTCAGTTAAAAGCTTAAAAGCATTTCACTATGAGTAGAAACAATTACACAACTACAGGTTATCTTTTAATTCATACCTCATTACGTCTGCCAACCAGGCAACCTGTTGCTGAAGGCTGAATCATTTTAAGAGTCCGTCTTGGGGCAGCACTGCATGTGGTGTCTGTGAGGTACTTCTAAAGAGACAAATATGGCTTCAGACAGTTGCCACTCTTCTCTACATAAACTGAGACTTAAGAATTTGTCATGCTTCCATTAAGGTAACCCATGGTTCATCTCTTCAATATAAAGTTGTATTTGACAGCAGCAGCATTAGACTTTGGGGGACAGAAACAAAAGTAACTGCAATTTCAAGTTTATGTGGTAAAGTCACACACATCACTTCAGGCAGTATCTGGCTTTCCTACCTGTGAACACACCCTCAAGTGGTGTTCATTTAAATAGATGCGTTGCTTCAATTATTCATTAAAATGGATCTAAAGCTTCCTTGCTTCAATCCAGACAGGCTATTGTTTTGTATAAAGAGTATGTTTATCACCTTTCTTGTCATGCATAAATACCGATTTCCTGCATTAAAGCTCTCTGATTAGGTTGGTTACACTACCACCACGGGATAGCAAACAATGGCAGACAAACAAGCAAGAATAGCCAGAATACAATGCCACACCAGCGTGAGAAAGTTACCAATTCACACTGTACTTCATATGACAAGAGTTCGCCTTTCCCACGGTAGTTTCTGCCACCAATTATCCTGCTGTTGAACTAAAGGACAAACACTAACTGCTGTGGGAACAAGAATCACACCGTGTGTCAGACACTGCTTGCTGCTATTGAACATTAAAGGTAAGTTAGACTCTGCCAAGAAGTTATTGACTAGTATTCGAGTTGACCCACTGCAAATACAAAAAGCCACACTGAGAAGTTTATACCCTAGAGTCACTATGGGCAAGACTACCATGTGTATATGTCAGGCTTATCAAGTGGGTATTTTCATTAATACCAGAAGTTTTCATTATAATCACTCTATCCCTCATCATAGAGGGCTGGCTGCTAGCCTCTATTTTACATGGTATTTGTACAATTCCAATTAGGGCCTACATTAAAAGACTTAACAAAAAGAGTCTTGTAACAAGACTGGAACAGGTATGAACTTTAGTAACTTCTTATAAGTCACCTCTTAAAAACCTAAATCCTTTAAGCATTTCCACCAATTCCAAGGCAACTACGGTTCATGAAGGTGACTTTAGAAACAGACTGCCTGCTTGAATACTTCAGTTAAAGTATGCTCAAGTCAAGACATATTTAACTCTTCACAAGTTCATCCCTACAGTGGACAGGCTACAGAACCTATTCTACAATGCCTTAACAGCCAGATTGATTCAGTAATTGAACTAAGGCAGGTAGCCAGCACCTAAAAAAAAAAAATCACATGGAAAGACAGCAAGCTCAGTGTCAAAGTAAAAAAGACTTCCTGAGCAATAAGAAAAAAGTAGTCATAAGCACATACGCCCAAGCAGGACAGAGTGTTCTCAAGCCACACTGCCTGCCAGGAGGTTACTCAAGCCAACAGGACATAAGCCAGGTGGAAGTACATTGCAACAGATCCTTTTGTATTCCTTCAGTGGATATAAAACTTGTGTCAGACAGAGGGACCATTTCCCAGAGAACTGAGTGCAAACTTCAGAACAAAGCAAATTCTATGTTTGAGATGTTCAATAAATTTTATCTTCTATTTTCTATCCCTTATCTGCTCCCATATTCGAACTTCCAAGATTTTAAAGCCTATACCTGCATAGATCCTGATGATTTTTCCCCAGTCAGTTTTTGTTTCATTTTGGAGTTCATAGGATCACTAAAAAAAACCAAAAAAAGTAAAAAGTTAGTAACATCTAGCTGCAGCCGAAGCTTAGGGACACTAGTTACAGAACATTACAATTGCAGTTTATCAGCCTTCACGGCAGCATTGCAGCTTCAGTCACGAAGCGCGTGGCGAGCAGGCTCTTCCCCCGGAGCCCCCCTTGGGGCTGCTCCCCGAGACACGAGAGGCGAAGCCCTGAGGGGCCCCCGGCGCCGCCACGCCACGCCACGCCAGCCCCCACGGACCACAGCCCCGTTAAGCCTTTCCGCGGGGGGGGTCCCTGGTGGCGGGGTGGGGGGGTGTCCCAGGCGCCCACCCAAGATGGCGGGGGGGCGGCTCCCTCCCTCTCCCGCCAGCCGAGCCCGCAGCGCCCCGCCCCCTCGCCGGCGCGGCCAATGGGAGAGCNCGGCCCGCGGCTATAAGGCGCGCGGAGGGCGGGGGCAGCGTCACGTGACCCGCCGGCCGCTCTCCGAGCCAATCGCAGGTCGCGCTCCCCGACGCGGCCGGCGGAGCCCCGCCCCGCGGGCCGGGCTGCCTGAGGAGGCCGAGGGGGGCTGAGGGGGCGGGGAGCCGCAGCGGGCCGGGCAGAGCCAGTGCCTCCGCGGGCGGCCCGGGGAGAGGTCTTCGTCTTGGGGAAGGTGACAGGAGCGCTCTAGAGCACTGCACTGCCGTGTGAGACACCTCGGCTGCGAACCCTGCCAGCGCCTGGAGCGCGGGGTGCAGGGTCCTGCCTGGGGTCAGCCGAACTGAGGCTGGGAAAGGAAGCACGCAAGCATTGCCTGGTGCTCAGCCTTGCGTTGGAAGTTTACTGGTTCCATATTAAAAATCTCCCTGTAGCTTGAAACTAGATACAAGGTCTCTCCATCTGCTTTCTCAGTTCCATTATTTGTTGTATTTTATAGGCATTGTACCAAAACACGTTTAAATCCCGTATCCACTCTATTGTCATCACTCCTATCTAAATATAATATGATCTGCAAAACCGGGGAAGAAAATTCACATGGTTAAGTCACAACAACTGATACACAACAATAATTTTACATATGGTTGTCGTGGTTTAACCCCAGT
>VZTV01093803.1:1392-14502 GCA_013400875.1 Anhinga rufa
AATTAACTACCTTATTGATCATGATGGTTTCATATTGCAAATTATATCTGAGCTGAGAATGCTCAGACTTTGTGCGGTTGTCTCCACAGGTAGGCATATAGGATTCCACTGATAAGGATCTTTTTTAAAGCAATAATGATCTGAAATCCTGAGCTGTTAAACAGACTCATTTCTTATTGAAGCTAATAGAAATTGCAAGTTTTCAGAATCTGTTTGTGCAGCAAATCCTAAGATTATATTTGGCTTCCTTTGGTCTGAACATGGAAAAATCCCCAGAGAAATCGACTGTATGAGAATGGATGGCTGCAACAGGCTGTTAAGAAAGAAATGCAGAAGGCAAAACACAAACAAGGCAGATGTGTAAGGGCTTGGACGGAAAAGAGAAATGAGGACTGGTGGAGAATGAATGGAAATTATTCCAAACATTATTCCCCATCCCTAGAAACATTCAAGGTCAGATTGGACGGGGCTCTGAGCAACCTGATCTAGTTGAAGCTGTCCCTGCTCACTGCAGGGGGGTTGGACTAGAGGACCTCTAAAGGTTCCTTCCAACCTAAGCCATTCTATGATTCTGTGATAAAAGCAAGAGAGAAAAAAAGGAATTTTAATGCAAAAAATCTGTTTGTATGTGAATACACTGAGTTTGTTGAATATGGAGACAATATAATTGACACCATCATTTACAGGAATGACCTAAGCCAAACATTTTGAAAAATTTTGTCTGCTGACCACTGCCTTGCCTTACACCAGGAGAAACCTTTCTGGATGTGAAACATTTCAATTCAAGACCATTCACAGTGCTCATTTTTTTTTGTGGGCTGTGGGTACTGGCTGATTCTTGCAGGACAACTAATTGTCTGCTCAGGGGCACATTGTCACCCTCTTAGCTATCTACTGATTTTCTTTGTCCAGTGCTCTGCTGTCCTGATTGCTTGAAGGCCACAATTTGGCTCTAGTTTTAAGTATGTTTTAGGAATGCATGTGTTTAGGAACGTTTTAAGAATTACTCTTTCTCTAGCCCCAAGAGTCAGCACAGTCTCCCAGGAAGAAAACTATGATGAGCTGTGCCAGAAAGGCCGGCTCTCTGCAATGTATTGATTTTTATAGTTTAGACAAGGGAACAAGCAATCAGACTGTCTTTCATTGGCAGGCTTGGATTTACAAGCCCTGAAATTGCTGAAAGTGAAGGGAAGTCTGCAGAAAACTCTGGCCAATAGGCTTATATTTCTTCTCCAGATAAACAGTCTAATGGAGATGTTTTCATGCTGTGCATCTAAAGGCTGCTTTAATATTAGCAAGGCAGGAAATAATCTTCTTACCCACAAAATGACACTCGTATCTGCTGGAACACAGGCTTGGCTGATAAAAGAAGAAAATACCTTCTTAAAAAAAAGAAGATTGGGTTTATAACTAATTGTCTTATTTAAATTTAAAGTATAGTTCTGTATGAAGTGTTTTCTATTTCTCATCAGAACAAACAAAATCCTCATAGTTTTCATTCTGAGACTGTCTTCCCATTCACCCTCTCTGGTGGCCTGAGACAAAATGTTTAGGTTTTGGGCTGCTGAAAGCAAAAGTAGTTTTGATTTTTGATAACAAGCTGAACTTCTGCATGGAGCAGTTTACTGGAAATAATGTTTCCACCCTTATTGTTGTGCAAGTTTCAGTGCTGAAAAGCACTTTGTGGCCAAAGTTTCTGCCTGTGGAAATGGAGCACATAGTACCTCAGCCTGCACTTCCCTCACAGGAGGGAGAGTTCGGGTGATGATTATGAGTTCCTGCTTTCCTGCAGTTCTAGAGGTCTTTGGCCCAGCTCTCATCAGGTGTAAACTCTTGTAGATTCTTCCTGGTACATGTCTAACCACAACAAATATATTGATGGAAAATCATGCTGCTTTAAATCACTGCTGCTTAAAAAAATTCCTATCCCATTATAGAATCATAGAATCATTTCAGAAGGAAAAGACCTTTATACGTTATTTAACCAAAAGCAGCATTTTGACAATTCTAGATTTTTTTGTTTTGTTTTTAACTCAAAGTTTCCTCTTTTCCATGTGTCTGAACTTTCTCCATGGCTCCTCATTATGTTTGGTTATAGCAGTTCCTACTTGTTAAAGTCTGTGCTTTATCGCTATTGCAGAGTTATGGAAAGCACTCACCTTCTGGCTAGAAAACACTGCGGGTCTCATACATTTAATCAGACAGGGAGCCTGCCACCTACACTGTTCTGTTAACAACTGAGGATTCTCCATTTTTTGAATGTACAATTGTCATCACAGCTGACATACAGTGGTATAAACTCATATGATGGACAACAGTCATGCAAAGTAGTTCATCTTGGTGTTAGAACAAGATGGCATAGTAAATCTGCTAGTGGGGTAAAGGTTGATTTCCCATTAGAAATTTCCAGGATGACCGTTTAGCAAGGTGCTTTCTTCATATACTCCAAAATGGTTTTGTTTAAACTGACTTTTTCTTTTTCTTTTTGATTTTCTTGCTGCCATCAGTTTATCATGATGTCTGTCTCCCATGAGCCTAATCTCTCAAGGTGCTGAAATGGCTTTGAGAGTTGAAAATTGTAAGCCCTTCTCCATGGTACTCAACATTTTACAGAATTAGATACTAGGTGCATAAAATGGACATCGAAGCACCTGCATTTCCCTTTAAGAATTCAGGAATTTTGAAGAATTACATTCAGAAAATTACAACCACTGTCAAGAATAACATTTGGAAATTCTGTCTGCTCTTAAAAGCTGACACAAATATCACAAAATTATTTACAGGCATAACAGCTGAGCGTTGTAATTGCTGCATATTTATTCATCAGAACTACCCTTGACATGCTTGAGAGCATCAGTGGTTAAAATTATTTGGAGAATGGGGGAAAGCATCTGAGAGACAACTGCTAGATTCAGAGCCATTTGTGGTGCCATGGGATTGCAAGTGTTTTAAGGGAATACCTATTGACTCTTCCATGAGATTAATGTATGTGTGTGTGGGTGGGACAGGAGGCTTACCCCTTCTTAGTGCACTACTGAATATCCAGTACTGATGACAGTCAATAATTAATGAAGGTGAGAAATATAAAAAGCTGATTTGGCTGTGGGGAAAACACTTCATTTAGTGGGAGCATTGCTCATAGTAATTTTCTTGGCTTCTCTGTTCACAGGAATAATAATCCCACATAGCTGATAGCATTTCCACAGGTCATTTTGGAACAAAAACATCATACATTTGAGTGATATATTTTCTACAGGCACCTGGGTAAGACAGAGATTCAATAAAGCAAACAGAGAAAGGGTAAAAATGACCAAATGCGGAGCTGAGAAAGTCCATCCCCTTCCCTCTCAACTAACTGTTTCACAAACTTCCAGGGCAAGGCTGCTCGTTTGATGTTTCGTGATAAAAAAATTTTTAGCAACAGAAACACAGCAGTCAGTGCAAAAGACACATGATTGGCAGAGAACCTCTGTTTACCGAGAAAGTTCAGCCTGGCCAAGGCAGTGGAAGTGAGCTCTGTAGGCTGTAGACTATGTACTTACATTCTAAAGCTGCTTTTATCTGAAAATGTCATTTTTGATAAATAGTGCCCATTGTATATTGGGAAAAATCATGATAGTTGGGGAAATTGAAGGCAGTGAGCATTGGAGGGGAAAAAAAGAATATTGAAAAGAAACTTTAATTATGTTGAATTCAGTTTTTGAGATGGAAAATAGCAGCATTATCCATCAGATAGTCAACCATCCATCATTTCTGTTCATCCACCCTCGCCACTGAAACATTTGAAATGCATGGTTAAAGTGCCAAAGAGACACGGCTACAAATATCCTTTGGAACATTTAGGAAATGAAGAAAGTGGGTTATATTTCTTTAACTTACTGCTAAGAGCAGCTAAAACAAATGGCTTCTTTTTAGATCCAGTTAGTATTGTACTACCACTATTAACTTGCCCAAACTTTGTGTCTTGAAGTAGAGCTGGACTTCCACTTCAGGCTGAGGAATGCTACATAAAAAAATAGCTTAGACCATCACAGGCTTTAAATGTTATTCATTGACCCTGGATTTGAAAATATGCTCAACATTGCTCAGTGATTTAGTGTTAATTACCAGTTTTGAAATTGTCATGCTTTAGCTTGAGATTGGTGGAAGTTAAGACAGTTTTCAAATGGGGAATACAGTCCTAGTATTTCATGTTTAATTATTTTTGTCCAAAACCAAGATGAATTGTAGACATGAATATATGGGAATGAAACACTTTGCAGAGAATCACCTTAGTCAGTGGTGAATCCCGTCCTGGAAAGATTTTAGTAGACATTAAGGCATAAATTTAATGTGCTGTGTCTGATGAACACAAGAAACATCTGTAGATACTATTGAGTATTATAAATAGAGAACACAGGAATACTGAGATTTGAATAACTAATCGGCCCATAGAGGATGTGGGAAGAAAAAGCCTTTTATTTCAAAATGTAGAAAATCCTGGATCTGTGACTAAAGGGTTTTATCAAACTATTGAAATGAAGGAAGCTTGGTAAAAATAGCTGAGTGGTAAGCCCAGTTTAAGCACAGCTCTGGTGAATAATTAAAAGCATTGCTCTGAACTGTAGCATTTTTAATAGTCACAATGCTGGTACTGTGGATACGCTGATAATTGCTGTTCATAAAACTGTCAGACAGGAGCAGAAGTGAAAAGAGAGAGAGACTGAGTGGCACAAACAAACCACTTAGAAGTCACCTGCTTAATAACCTTGAAAACGTTGTCAGAAACAAAATTGTGATTCAATTAAATTTAATGAGTAAAGAATGACTACAGGCATTGTAAAGAATGACTATAGGCATTAATTGTTCTTTGAATATAGAGAATGGAGCGATTTGTTGACTGTGAAAACCACGTCATATATGCAAAATGCACAAAGATGTCATTTACCCCAGTAGACTGTGTACTACAGAATCACAGAACGGTAGGGGTTGGAAGGGACCTCTGGAGACCATCTTGTCCAGCCCCCCTGCGTGAGCAGGCACACCTAGAGCAGGGGGCACAGGACCGCGTCCAGGCGGGGTTTGAATGTCTCCAGGGAAGGAGACTCCACAGCCTCTCTGGGCCACCATTAAAACATCCACATGAGAAAGAGGCTGCTTTCTTTTCATTGTTATTTTCTGCTAAGTAACTTGCTACCTTGCTTCCTTATGAGAGTCAGTGCATATTTAGAGGTTTTGATGCTGCTCTTTCAGTTAAATGACCTCTGCACTTCATCAATGCGTTTCTCAAAGAGGTCAGGACTGGAGACAAGGTATTTTGTTGTAAGTGCTTTACAGCAGTAGTGGAAGTGCAAGAAAAAACAAATGGGTTCATTGACAGCATTAGTGCCTCCTCTTCAAGTACAAATTGCTTATAATCCATCTGTGTCTCTAGTGTCAAGGAATTATTTGTTTCAGAAACAGTAGTTTAAGGACCTGATATTGGGAGGTACCTGAGTGGAAAGACAGAAGATAAAAATTAAGTGGAAATGTAAATGTGACTGAAGTCTTGGTGAATCTTCATCATTTTTAAAATTTTCTCCCATTGGTATTGGAAGAATGGGATATCTAGACTTTACAGTACAGTTTTTCTGAAATCTGGACAATTTTTTTTCCCCACTGGGAAGGGAAAAAATTATTATGTATCATTAAGCAGAAGAGCAAAATTCTGCTCTGTTGCCCCAGTGTAAATATGGCACAAGAACCTCTCCCGATGTGCTAGGTCAGGATCAGTTCCTGTGGAGACCCACCAAAACAACTGCGATAGCACCAGATTAAGCAATCCGTTCCCATTGGCACAATCTTGAACTTTACCAGTGGTGTATAGCAAAATGTCTGAATTAATGCCTATAAAAGCCATCCAGGGACATAATACCACTTAGGAAATGTTCTTGCTTTAATTGTTAGCTTAAATTTTTTTTTTTCTATGCTTAGATGATAAGTTTGTCTTTACAAATTTACAGGGTTGAGTTTCCTATTTTGTAGCTAACAATGGCCTTGTGGTCTTTATGTAGTTTCCAGGGATATAATAAAGAAAAAACTATAGGGGGCCGAAAAAAAAAATTCTTATATCCCTTCTTGTTCCAGCAGTAAATCTACCTTCCATAAGGACTAGTGAGGCTTCATTTCATAGGAGTGAAGACCTGGTCGTTTCCAGTCATGTTAGTGGTAATTTGGCTCAGTTATCTTTTAGCACATATTAACAGATTCCTAGTTTAACATTCACTTCTAAAGTGTTTCTGTTGGACCAGGTTAGACTCATTAGAAGGTAATCAGGTTCATTGCTGTTCTCTTTGAGCACTGGTACCATATTTTTTTTCTCATTTCTTTATGCTCCTGTCTCAGCGCCACATGAATTTTCACTGTGTTCTAATTTTTGATGGTTCGTCTCAGAGTACCCTGAGGAAAATATCAATCAAACCGTAGGTACTATAGATAATTTAGTGAACATGAACCTGATGATTAAAACCTCACTGCTTCTTACATGAAATGGTAGAGAAGGGCTTGCTCCAGTAATTTTGGAAAGTACAGTTAGTGCTCCTGAATCCCTTGAGAACAGGGAAAAGAAGTGATCAAAGAGAGAGTTTGAGAGCCCTGTGAGGGTTTTGGCAGAGGACTGAGAACTGGCTGAGGAGGAGAGAAAATGAACAGAGAGTAGCTGACAGGCAGATCAGGTAGGATGGATAGAGCCCAAAGCTGAACAGGGAACAGGCAGTAACCAAAAGTGCCCAGTGAAAGTGTGTTTGGATCCCACTTACCACCATCTCCCTTTCCTGTCTGAGAGAGTGCCGAGTCACAGTGCTGATTTTTCTATTGTAATCACAAAGACTCCTGGTTACAGCCCCTGTTTCCTTCCAGCTCTGAGAAAGGTTCCAGCCTCACTAGACATATGTGATTATTGACTGAGCATATTGGTTGAGGGGCCCGCATTTCTCCTCATTCATCTCATGATGCACAGAGTGATGGGTCACTGGGAAACAGATTTTTTTTTTCTTGCATGAAATCTTTCTTTTTGATGGGGCGTTGGGCAAAAATGATTAAAAATTGAGGTGAGAAGAGTGATGCACTATTCTGGGAGGACAGAAATTTTCTAGCTTGTTTCTCACAGTGAGCTGAGACATAGGTAGCCCAGCAGACTACAATACTGGTGGTCCTTTACACCAGCATGGGACCTTGAGTAGGTGCGAGAGAACTTGAATGAAAACATTCTTCTAGAGTCCCTCTGTGATATGTGACTGAGGGCTGTTTCCAGACTGTACTCCAGATAAATGGTTCTTCATGTCTTCTACTACTTAGTGCATTTAAGGACTGTGTATCCCTGATCTTCTACTTGTGTTGATCAGACCAGTGAGTGTCTCATCACCAGTAATACCTGACAGATGTCTGAACTTTGCTAGTGCAATAAAACCAGAAACATGCATAATGGACTTCTGGACTGCCTCCTCTCAATTGCAGCTATGAGATACTCTATAAAAGGACCAGCTGCCAGTCTGCCAGAGAAGAAAAGCTATAGCTTGGAGCTACCACAATTAATTCCCTTGCTAGCTTATAACTAGATCCCAGATGTACTGCAAGAAAACCCAGACTAGAATCGCTACCAGGAGAGTAGGTTATTGGGAGGAAAGCCAGGGTGTGCATAGCCAGGGACAGGAAAATCTGTTTTCTGTGCTTTACAGCCCTAAATACCACAGCACAAAATAAAGGAAGGAAGACTCATTTGACTGACTGGCAAAATGCAAATCTTCCAGTGAGGAAGCAGACCTGATTTTTAATGACATACAGCCCTACCTTAATCAAGTTTAAAAAAACCAGCAATTTTATTTTTAAAGTAAGCTTTCAGAATTTCCTTGTACAAAAGCAAAGGAAAGAATGCCAAAGCTCATTTTTTTTTCCCTTTCCAGTTCATCATTAAGATAAAGGCAGTTTCTGCAAGCATTGAAACGAAGGGAACACTGACAGTATTTGGCAAAGGGGTAGGCTTGAATCAAAACTTAAGTCCTAAAACCTGAAAGCGTGGAAGAATTTTACTTCAAAATCTGGCCTTTTAGTTTGGATTAACAGCTGATTAAACCAATAGTCAAACCTTGGCATGCTGTGCAGGAGGAAGAGATGATATTAAAGCAACTATAACAAATTGTAAGAAAAGCTATCTGAATCTCGTGGTATGTAACTTTAACCTTCAGAATCTTAGCACAGTTTTTATTGCAGAGGCAGATGTTTTCATTTTTAAATGGCCACAGCTGAAAGGTTAAAATCTGGGAAAAGCTTCTCCCCAATTTTAAAAAACACTGGTCCCCACATGATAGAATTTAGTGTGTTGCTGAAAGAGATTTGACATTTCTAGCAAACAGTAAGCCAGCTCAAAGAGAGGAGGGGACACAATCTTCCTAAGACTGACATTTTGTGTGACACTCCTCAGTGGTGTGCCCCTGTAGGAAGAGGAGAGGAAAAAACATTTCCTTAGAGCTGCATCACTGTCAGAAGGTATTCTTAGCTGAGACTATTCCTTCTGGGAGTCCCTTGTTACTATTTACATCCCTTATGCAGGATTAAAATGACACGATCTCGGATTTAGGGAAACTAGATTACCACTGAGTATTTTACTTGATTCAAGTAAGGAGCTAATTTGGTCAAGCATAAGAAAACACTTGGATAAACCAGGAAAGGCTCAAAAGAAAAACTTGTGATAGAAATCTGGGAATATGACTGAAGTATTATTTATAGTGGTGACCATTTACTTTGGTTTTTGTTCACAGTGCTGTGGCAGGTTTTGTCGAAGTTTAGAATGGGATTAGTACTTAGCACTATAACACTCAAAAATGAAGGAGGAGTCAAGTCCTAAGAGGATGAAAAGTCAGACAAGCTATGATTTGGGTCAAAACAATGGAGATCAAAGCCTAATTTCCCCCCCAGTATTTACGCACATGGTTTCCAACCAAAAGAGGTGGGAGCTGAGATCTAGTATAAACTGAACAGGCTACAATTTCTGTTTAATTTCAGCTGAGCCACTGAGGGTAGGGTGGAGTAATCTATAGGTTGAGAGTCGTTATCCTGGAAGGACACAGTAGGTTTTTTTCTTTAAACTTGTTTTTTGCTCTCAGACTCTGGATCATTCAAATCATTTGAGCATCTGCATGCCTCTCTGACCTGGATGAGGCAGATGTTCAGCAATTCCTGTAATAGTATACCTGTCTTCAGTGAAGATCTTTCCTTTGATTTGTGCTGAAGTAAATAGCTTATCAGTGCCTGGCACAGAATTTTTATCGTTATCTCTTTGTAGATGTGCGTCCCCTCTAAGCCTACTGGATATTTCAAATCAGTGAGTACTAACATAGTTTGACAAAATAAACTGAATATCATAATAAAAATGATTGCTACTAGTCAGGATATTATAGCATTAGTCACCTTCCACTTTCTGATGTTTTAATGACACTTTCAATGATAGATAATGAGGAATGGCAGAAAGCAAAGCATTGCTGCCAACAGAGTTCAGTGGTTATCTGATCCCAATATTAACAACTGTGGCCAGACCATTAATATCAGTATTTGTCCACAGCTCCATGGTGGTAAGGCAGCCAAGGCACTGCCCCCTCTTTTATTGTAGTGACAAATGCAGCCAAATGCAGCTTCTCAAATCATCCCGTGGAACACTGACTTGTCAAAGATGACCCCTGTACCCAAGAACTGTGCACTGTACTCTTTACAATAGTTTTCTTCTTTTCAGCAATAATGTGTTGTAGGAAACTGGAGCTTGAATTTCTCTGGATTTGCACCTCACAACTGATTATAAGCTCTGTTGGAAGGGTTATATATGAGCTTTCTCATGTGTTGATTTGTTGGAGTCTAATTTAAAATGCTACCTAATGATTCATTTTTTCCATCTGGACATTTATCAGTCTGCTGTGTATCTAGTTACCTCTTTTCATAAACTTGCAAGAGTTTATTAATCTTTGATATGTCTCTGCTGATCTCAAATGTACTTGAAAAGTGTTGTGGGGAAGAGGCTAGACAAAAATCCAACAGATGTCTCTAATTCTTGGAAACCAGGCATAAAAGCCTGCATTGTGAGGCCTCCCCTCATGTCTCTCTAGTTTCTGTATCTTCTCTTTCACAGAGAATATTGCAAATGTTTACCTAAGTTTGTTTTTTTTTTTCTTTGAGAAAAAGTGTTATACGGATTTTGCTGCTTAGTAATCTTTGGTAATTATGACTCAGGACTAATTTCTCCATGTGGTCAAGAGTGTAGCCAAGATAAAGTTCGAAGGACAGGCTTCAGGATGTATATTCTGATAGGGTATAGCAGTGGCAGCAGCAAGCCAGAAAGCTTCCTTTCTGGGCTATCTGCAGAGAGAGGACAGCCCAGTAAACACATAAGCAGCACCTTCCAAGCACCTACTGCAAGACTACATATGCCCCAGGTCTTGAAAGATGTTGTGTATTTGTAATGCCAAAGCAATAATGAAATAGTAACTTTATTATCCTACTGGCTCAGCAGTTATATAACTATTTACCAGGCAGTCATATACTTAGGGACCAAATAGACAAACTAATTTGGGACAAAATTATTAAAATTAAAGCCTAAACTTTTACATTTATTTACCTAATGGTCGCCAGTGCCTGGAGGTGGTTAATCAGGAGTTGGCAGAATGTTGAATAGTCTTTATTTCCTCCTGTGTTTTTCTTGCTTGGGGACTGTTATGTATCCCCTGTTAGCAGATAAGCTGTGTTTCCTGTTAGTCAGGGTGAAGCACTCTGACCTGTCTTATTGGGTAGTTTGGAGGTGTAAGATTTTTTCTTTTTGCCTTTCTGGCAGTCTTGAGAAGCAACACGGACTTTGATTCTCTTCCTTAAAAGAATCAGTTTTTATATTCTCACGAGTGAGATACCTGCAGATTCTTAGCACCATGGTGGTAACTTCTGTCTGTTTTGTGATTTTACTGCATCTATTGGGCTGTTTTTTCTTATATCCAGATGTGCTTCTGTTTCAGAGTAGGTTATCTATAATACAGTAACATTTAGCCTTTCACTTCTTCATGTATAGTCATTTGGGAAGCGTCTCCTATGTTACACCTTTGGAAGTACATGCTGTGTAAGTTTGTAGGAAGCCTTCCGCCCAGCAGTCAGTACACCTTTCTTCCAAAGTTTAATTAAAGTGTTTGATCTTCTGTGTATGATGTTTCACTTCCCCAGAAAAGTTTCAGACTCTATGAGGGTGAATTGTGATCCATTATTGGATACTAATTCTTCTGAGCTCCACTCTGCGGGAAACCGTGGACAGGAAAGTAATTACAGTAGCAGGTGTGACTTGTGATGTAAATGCTGTTTCTGGCCATTTATTGAAGCAATCTCTCAGGATGATGGCAAAGCAGAAGTCAATGGTGCATGAACAAATAGGTCTTTGATATCAGTAGCAAACCTTCCCCACAATGAATCGTGTAAAGAGACAAGCTGCAATGGTGATGCATAAGTGTCTGCTGCCTTGCCAGGAGGCTGACAATACAGGTTCTATAGTTGCTCTTTTGTTCTGACAATCCACTGACATGAATCATAATCCAGATGTATAAGTTATCACAGTATATTTGTAAATTCTTTAGAATAATAAATCGCTGAGCAACTTGCATCACAGCTTTCTGGTGAGGAAGGCTTACACTGAAGTTGAAATGGTAGGTAGATAGAGCTGGACAATGGGGTTTGGAATTAGCAGGTCTTGTGCACCAGATGCCATGTTGGTTTTTTTGGACTGGACATATTAAGCAGGGAATACTTAATGGCTCTTTTTTAGATGCCGAGGAATATGTTTGTTATTTGTGCAACTATGCCTGTATCTCTGGATACACAGTGAAGGAAAAGCACATGTGATAAGCACTGAGTAGTCACATTTCTAGTTCTTGGTCTGTACTCCATGTTGTACTTACATAGATGCAGTCTTCTACACTACTGGATGACTTGCATTATCACTGGTTTGAATCCTTGCTTAGTGCTGTATAAATTACAGCACTAAGCTGTAAATCTGTAATCCTAAATTATGTTCTCTACTGTAGCTACACAGAAGCATATGCTTTTGCTCTAAAATGGAATGCTTTCCTCAGTTTCTTCAAATTATCTGGGTGCAAATGCAGTGCCCTGTCGGTTTTTGCAAGTATAAGTCCATGTTCATAACTGGAGGCAGTGGCAGTCACCATAGTGTGCGACACAGGATTGAATAATATAAATACCTGGCTGTTTGCAGATCAGCATTTCACTGTTTCAAATCTTTGCAGTTCCACAAAATTATGCTCTGAACAATTGTGCAGCAGATGCACAGTTATGGAGAAACATACCATGTTGGTCAAATTAAGCCAGAATATATTTGTGATCATGGTCGTATTGAAACTTTTGTAATCGTATTTGTTCTGAATTTTTGCCTCTGTTGGAGACATTATGGACCAAAACAAGACAATTCTGTAATCATGAAGTGGTGTGACTGGCAAAGTTCAGTTTCCACCTTGCTCTGCCAAGGTGCTGTAATACAGCATGAAGGCAGAGCTAAGGCTGTACTACAGAGCTTGAGAAACCTTTCCCAATAAAATGTCATCATTTTGATATCAGGCTTTTGATAATCAGACTGATTATTGAGAAACATGACTGTCATTATTTAAAAAGCTTTGGGCATGGAAGAAAGTCTGTAGCATACCCATTTAAAACTCAGAAATGCATCAAGTGAGTTAAGTGCTGGGTAGCTTTAGCAGCCCTTGCACATTATGTAGCAATTTAGGGAGAGCAGTGGGTGTTGTTTACCTTGACTTCAGCAAGGCATTCGACACTGTCTCCCATAACATCCTCATAGCCAAGCTAAGGAAGTGTGGGTTGGGTGAGTGGACAGTGAGGTGGATTGAGAACTGGCTTAACAACAGGACCGAGAGAGTTGTCATCAATGGGGCAGAGTCTGGTTGGAGGCCAGTAACTAGTGGTGTCTCCCAAGGGTCTCTGCTGGGTCCAGTCCTGTTCAATATATTCATCAGTGACCTGGATGAAGGGATGGAGTGTAGCCTCAGCAAGTCTGCTGATGATACCAAGCTGGGAGGAGTGGCTGATACATGGGAAGGCTGTGCT
>VZTV01093804.1:0-16374 GCA_013400875.1 Anhinga rufa
TGCAAGGAAGTGTGTTCAGGTGTTTTTCACAGATACAGTGAGATGCAAGAGTGGTCCATGTACACATCTTCATTATTTTACTTAACTCATAGATTACTTTGTATACCAGAAATTCTCTTTAGGTGCAACTTTTAAATTAAATATTTACTGAAATAAACAGCTGCATATCTTTACATATACTAGCAAGTATGCACTCTGTAACCCATACCTGCAGCTGATGGAAGTATCCAAATATGTTTATATTCCCATTAGTATGGTGGGGGACAGGAGGGGAAGATGCCCAGCTTTGAGGAAAACAATGCTATTTTTTCAAGTCCTATTCTGTAGAAGTTAGGTAAATAAGGCCTGCAAAATCAGATTATAATGTTCAGCAATTCTGATACTCTATTTGTGATCACGTAGCCATTTCCTTTTCTATATGCACTAGTACAACCACCTGGAGGCAATTACAGCTATAGCTTTCATGGGAAAACAGTTTTTTAAAAAGTAACTTAACAGTGCAGGAATCAAAAGAGTCAAAACCATCAATCTTGGATCTTATTCAATCATGCGCCAAAAAACAACCACCATACAACGCACTTCAGTTTAAAGATGTGTCAGAAACTGAGTTGAAAAGCAGAACTTGGTAAACTACTCTGAGGAATGTTGGTTTATTACCCACCGTAGTTTCTGGTTATACTGCTTGACTTTTTCTAGTGAGGCTGCATTAATCTGAGCTTGAAATTCTTCTACTGAGACACTGTCTCTGTAATAATATCCTTCCATGCTCTCCAATGCTGTGAAAAGAGAAAGGAGAATGAAGAAGACAAAAATCAGTATTAAATATTTAGTATTCTCCTTCTTTGTAGCTTTGTTCACACATTAGTGAATTACTTTTTAACCTTGAGGCTGTGACCCCACTGTGGATTGCTGAGCTGTTTCCGTATGTCATCAAATTCATACAGATCTCTCTTTAAGATTTCATTTACAAGAAAAATTACATTTCTTGCCCTGTGGAAAATAAAAAGGAGAGCGCTAGTTTGAGTTCCATTGCTCTAATTAAAGTACTCCTGCCCTGTGAATGTAAATGTGGTTTCTNTGTGAAACTGAACAATGACAAATGCCAAGTGCTGCACTTGGGAAGGTAGAGCCTAACGAGCAGCTCTGCTGAGAAGGACCTNAGAATGAGCTGGGGTAGAGGAAAGAAAGGCTTAATGTACCAGCTACTTTCACAGAGGGAGACATAACAACTTCTTACGAAGCCCAATTTTGGGAGGTGTGGAGCACTTGAACCTCTAGTTATTCCCACTGATAACGTGAATGCCGCCTTCTGGAACAAGTAAAGCAAACTTCTCTGGATCTCTGAAAATACCCTATAAGCTCCTTTTCAGGGATCAAGTAAGTTTCTAAAGTCAAATACTTGACTATGTCCACCTTTGTTGTATTCAACTTCACCAAAGCAAGGGTGAACTTTGCTACAAGAGCTCAGTAACTAAACAAAGACTTCCATTAAAGGAAGGATCATACGTCCTTCTCATACGATCATTGCACGGAAATTAAAAGGTGGCAAAAATGAAGAAACTACCATTCCACATTGGGATGCTCTTCCTAGCATAGTTTTCAAAAAAAGAAAGAAAAAAAAAAAAAGAACATTCCCCCAGCCCTTTTAAGTTAGATATTCAGGAACATTTAACTTTTTTTTTTTAGACAAGTCAAATCAAGTGTTTGAAAGGTTCTCAAGAAAATTTGGACTGGAAAAATCAAGATCTCCACATTAAGAGGTTAACCTTATTATAACATAAAACACAGGCTCTTGGTGAAACAGTTTTTCTGGGGAGAAGCATTAAAGACTTTACAGTTAGGAATATTGCCACTTTAATAATCCATACACATTCTAAGAATTCATCACCCTCTCAGAAAATGCAAGCAATAAGAAGAGTTCTGATGGAAACATGCTGCCGTCTTACAGCTTCAGCTGCACACAGAATATTAATTCTGCTTGTACTGCTTAATATGACCAGTTAATAAATTATTCAATCATTGTGAAAGAAGATGCAAATTGCACTCCCCTTCTGTGCTTTCAGAGTTTGTAATTCTAATTCTGTGAAAAAAAATATTAAATTACAACAGCCAGAGTTGCTTCTTAACTTCCTTGGTGCTAAGTCACACCAGAAAGCCCCCACAAAAATATCCACTGAACTCCATTTATAATAGCATGTTAGTGCAAACAGAGTTGATAACCTGTACTGCTTATTTTACTGGCATAAAGTTGGTTTTATCCAATTAGATTACCCAACTGGCAAAATCAGTCATCTGTCAGGACTGGCTGGAGCACACAGTTCTGCCTCTACAGGCACTGCAGGGGCCGTGCTCACCGGTGCTGGCAGGGAATCCTACAGTGTGTGCTTTGGCGCTCCCCTTTTTGGAGGGTTTAATACTTTTCTACCTAATATATTAGAAAGCTCTTTTATATGGAAGCTTTCCTTACAAACATGTCTTCTGTGATATTCTTGAAACCAAATTAGGACATTATGGTCTGAATGCACAGACAACTGAATGGGAAAGAAACCTGGAAGGATGGGTAGGGTTAAAGGGTAGTAGCTGATGGGACATGGTCTACCCATTACAAGTAGAATACCACAGGGATCTATATTGTTCAAAATCTCTGACCTGGAGGACAGTAAGTCAAGTTTGCAGCTAATACCAAACTGGGAGAAGCAGTGGATATACTCAAGTGCAGGGCCACCCAGAGAGGGACCTAGACAGGCTGGAGGAATGGGCCAGCAGGAACCTTGTGAAACTGAACAATGACAAATGCAAAGTGCTGCACTTGGGAAGGTAGAGCCTAACGAGCAGCTCTGCTGAGAAGGACCTCAGGGTCATGTTAGACAGCAAGCTGAACGTGAGCCTGCAGTGTTCTCTGGGAACCAAGAAAGCCAAGAGCATCCTAAACTGTATTAACATAAGCATGGCCAGCAGACTGAAAGAAGTGCTTGTCCTCACTTTACTCAACACTCATTAGATAGCATCTTGAATACTGTGTCTAGTTTTGGGGCTCACAGTACAAAAAAGCTGTTGATCAACTGGAAAGACTTGAGTAGAGGGCCACCAAGATGGTCACGAGGTGGAGCACACACTCTCTAAGGAGAGACTGAGGGACCTGAGCTTGTTCAGCCTGTACAAGTGATGGCTTTGAGGGGGACCTACTAACCAGGTGCTATTAGCTACCAGGAGGTCAACGAGAAGACAGAGCCAGACTCTTCACAATAGTGCATGCTGGTAGGACAAGAGGCAATGGACATAAATTGAAGCAAGAGATACTTCAACTTGATAGAAAGAAAACACTTTTTCACAATTAGGGAAGTCAAGTAGAGGAATAGGTTAGCCAAAAGGTTGTGCAGTTTCTGTCCTTGCGTGTTTTCAAGATCCTACTTGATAAACACCTGAGCAACTTGGTCTGATGTCACAGCTGACACTGCTATGAGCAGGAGGTTGGACTAGAGACCTCTTGAGGTCCCATCCAATATGAATTATTCTGGGTTTCTAGGAAAAACAAAAAAAATATTTAAAAACCCTACATAATTAAGACACTAAGTAGCAATTTTAAATAAATTTAATTTTAATTTTAAATAAAGTGTCTTTTAATTAAGCTTCTTTATTGCTGAGATCTCAATTCTAACATAGGAAACGGAGACATCTGAATGCAAAGAGCAATCTCTCAATGTTCTCAGACCCCAATCCTGCAAATCGGGATCCTTTTGAATGTACACGCTTAAGTATATGGTTGCACAAAACTATTTTTACAAGTGGAGGGATACATAATACAGCCTGGGTAAACATTTTGAAACTTCTAAAAATGTCTATAGTCCCAGTCCTGTAAATATATAGACTTGTAATTTTAGGCATCAAGCTATGCAACACAGAACAGAGCAACACAGAGGTAAACAGACTGATGTGCACTGACTTGTGCCTTTGATAAAGTATTCCAAAACCATCATTTTATAAATGTTCCATATGAAAACACCATAAACCATTGTATTTTGGACAGGAAACAGCTTAGATCTGTTAAGATTGGGAGGAAAGAATTTACTTCACAGAGGAACTTACAGAAGATTTCTACATTTGTAGCTAATAAATTTCAGTTAAAGATGGGGATCTACTGAGTGAGTTTGATGGCAGCTCAGCCAAACCTCATAGGGAAGAAGTAAAAAATAGAATCCCAATTCACTCATTAATAAGGAAAAAAACCCAAAATAATGGTTTAAACACTAGGATTTTACTTCTTATCCAGGACTTCTTATTCTTGGAGTCTAATGGACTATTTTGGAGGGGGATCCTTGAAAATTAAAGAAATATGGTATGACAAAGAAAGAAGAAATCTTCCATATTACTGAAAATTATTAAGCAGATATAACACTTGAATGAATCTTTGCTCTTTTCCTTTAGCTGACTACAAAGATGCTTATCCTAAGACTCAAATATTTTGGGCTTCTGGAAATAGAAACTGAAAAAATTCTGCAAAATAAATTCTGTAGCACACCGAGTCCCCTCCCGAATGTAAAAAAAATTAGTATTTCCAGGATTTCATCTGAACTGAGGTATTTTCTGTTCTCTTTCATGTGCATTTTTTGTCTGCTCTACTGAAATGTGTCTATTGCTCAGTGTTCTCATTTTCCCCTATGACTGAAATCAATCTGTTCAAAAGAAATCCACTGAAGTCTGTCTTTATTAGTTTACTTAAAAATCAGACTTCAGGTATCTTATTTTTTTTAAAAAAGTTTGTTTTAAGTTTACAGTAAGTTCAGCTATTTCTTCATCTATTTGCTTTTACATCCTCTTTATCTATCAGAGGCCAAACCCTCCCTGAAACCTTCATTTGTATGCCTGACTTCTGCCTATTCCACATAGACCCTAGAAGCCTTTCACAAGGTATAGAGTACTTTCAGCAGCCTCTGAAATCAAAGGCGGCTCAAGGCAATCAGCACCTCACAGTCACCATTTCAGTGAATCAAACTCCACACTCCTGATGACTGTAATGACACTGCAGCTAATGCAGGCTGCCTGCAATTTATGAACAGTCTGAGCATCAGCGCCACCATTCATCACTTCCGTAACATTTGCAGTGTCATAACTACAAAAGCCTGAAAACGTTATTTAAGTCTTCATAACATTTTAAAGAGACAGAATTCTCTGGGGATAGCAATTTAGTCCTTAAATTTGAAGTAACAGGAAAAGATTACGACAGCATTTGGAACGCAAAACACTTTTAAAAGCAAGTTTCGTGGTCTGACTATTGTCCGCTAATGTCTACAAAGAACAAAACAATATTGATGAAAAGAGGATTAATTCTTTGGTGTTGGAATCATATAATAGGTATAAACTTAGAAATATATACCTATGCCTCTATTTTTTAATCACAAATTACAGCATTTCTTAAATTCACATTTTAATTCAAAATTCTCAATAAATGCCCACATTAAACAACATATTTAAATATAAGCATTGTGCCTTTACAGTTATGGAAGATTTAAATCAGAGTGAGTAAGTAGGGTTTTAAATAGAGTTAAATATTATGTGAAAGAACTGGGAGGAGAGGAATTAAAACTCAAGTTACCTTGTGAAAAAAGTACTGGGTGGATTTTAAATCCCCCTCCATTCTTCAGCCTTTGAGGAAGCTGTTCAAAATGGTAACTATCAAGGTAGAAGTAAACCTTCAGGGTTTGCCGGCTTCCTTCTGCTTGGTATGTGATTGGTACATCTAAGAATACAGTCAGTGTTACTATTTCATTGAATGCAATGACATGTCCTTTTCCAGAAACTGTTGCACCCAAAATTCACAGTTAGACACAAAACTAATACATGGAGTATTTTACATCATACTCGTCGTTGCTGTGGTCACTTTTGGCCTATCCATTACCAGGAATTAGATAAACAGAAAATCTGTGACTGTCATCTTTGCCAGCCTGTCAATGGCAGCAAAAATACTAAGCAAATAATGTAGTTGGCAACATCTTACTTGTATTCCCTGTAAATCTGAAGAAACATCTACATACAGTGCATAGTTTGAAATCACTGGAAGAGTAACTTTAGCCGTATTTCACATGCCTTCCTCAGGTGCATGATGTACAAGGTCAGTGGGATATATAGAGTAAGATTCTCATCAGATTTGTGGGGGATGGAACACAAGTAAATATTCAGCAGCTACCAGCATATTCATTAAATTATTATTAAAAATCAGGACTTAACTGAGAACACAAATGTATTATGGTAGAATATATAAAACTGTAAGAGCACATTTCATTACACTTTGACAAGCTAAATGTCATAATACATCATTTAGTGTAGAGTTCAGGGCAACCGACAGTATCATTTTGCAGTTACAGCGATTCCCCAACATACATTGTATGTATTATGCCAGATGATTAACATACCATGACCATTAGTCATGTTGACGAAAATTTTCCATTTCTCTCAGAGGAAGTCAGTTTAATTCAATTTAAGCTTTGTATGTATTTTGTGTTTAAGTATCATTTCCATACATAAGTCTCCAAGTTGAAAGCAGTAACAATAAAATTTAGTGATTTGCATTAATAATATTATTATGTAGTTTTTACACTGTGTGCATAAATTATTCTGTACCTAAATGGAAAAAAATCCAGAGTAATATTTTTCACTGTTCTTGGTAATAAGAAAAACACTTTTTTTCTTTTATTGATTATGCAGAATCATAAATGGAAAAAACAAATTTGCCAGTTCCTTGTTTTCTGTAACCACGGTCAGGATGACTGTGGTGGCAGCACTTAAACCAAAAGGAAATACAGTTTATTACAATCCTAGAACACACAGACTTTCCATTTCTCTCTGTTTTAGCACAGACACCTCTGTTGGAAGATACAGTGATATGAACAGTTCATGACACAGACACAGGGCTAACTCCCCATCAGGAGGACCCCTGTAACTCTGGTTCCATGTTGTTAGCTGGCTTGGCAGAGCTTCTTTTTAAAACAAACACTCTGAACATGGTCCAGTTCCTACCTGACTACCAGCCCTGTGCTACTGAATTCTTCAGAGCATGGGCAGCTTTGTGGAGGAGCTTTGTGTCTTCTGGTTTTGGTTACTGCAGTTCTCTCATGTGTGGTCTCTATCCAGCAAGGGAATTGTTCTAGAAAAGCTTGATGTGAACCAGACATGCTTTCCTCCCTTCCCAGGGGAGTTACGAGACTTCGGAAAAAATGAGGGCTTTTTGCTCACTAAACAAAGTTCACTGCAGAAAAATCTCTACTGGTTGAAAACATTAATAAAGGAGTGGCTGAAAATGAGTGAAGGGTATAAACAGCAGACTATGAAGACAGTCCCTTCCTGCGAGTTGGGCGAGTACTGGGAGGAAGGGTTCAGGACCCTGATTGTCTGCACCAGCAGGTTCTCAGAGGAAGTTTCTTCCACAATTTAAAGCTATCCTAATAGTGTTTGCCATCTCCTTTCAAGGAACTCTTCCAAGATCTACTTTGTCTTTCAGACAATAAAATGAAATGGGATTTATGCTTCTCCACCTCATCCCACTTGCATTTTTCTGTTAAGACCTTCAAGCTTATTTTACACATAACTCTACAATAACAACTAGATCTTCAGGGACTTTCCTGATGCAGTCACATACTCCCAATGGAAAATTCGGTTAAGCAAACAGTTTTGCCCCCAGGGTTACTGACATCGCCAGATAATGATTCTGCACATGTTAACTGATGTTAGCTGTATTTCAGGAAATCTAGTAATATTAGGAGAGCTACAGATCTACTAATTCTCCATAATCCCAAGTTATATAATATTCCCTGTGGGAGGTAATGTTCTAGGAGAAAAAAATGTTACAAATACAGAAAATGTTTCTGAACAGTAAAGCCCAGATATTCATTATAATTACTCACTCGCAACTAGTGGTTCTGGCTCTGATTGTCTGAAGTAAAAAGTAACTTTTTCCAAGTCAAACAGTGCAACCAATGTATCTTCTAGCATGGCTTGCTCATCAGCCTAAGAAAGGCAAACGAAAAGTGAAATGGTCATTTCAGCCAGATGTTTTCCGTACCAAAAATAATATGAGAGCAAGACATAAAAGTAACTACAGAATGTTGCACAACATTTCACTGATGCAGTGTATAGTCTAATTAACTCCTAGATAATGTAAATATCTTTATTTCTATTGACACTTTTCCTTTTATTACTAGTCCAAGACTATTAAAATGAATGTTATCGTTTCACATAGTAAATTAATAGGTAATTTATAGCTACCATTACTTCTTGTGGCTTTTAATCAAACAATTCTGTAATTATTCTTTATGTAGGATACCAGACTTCAACAGCTTGTCTTCACACCAGATCTAGTTTGTAAATTAACAGAAGGGAAATGTGAAAAACAAATTCTTCTTTTTAGCAATTTTCTTTAAAAAATGCCATAATATTAGCATTTCATGTATAAACGACAGAGGAGAGTTCATCATGTCCACTCTAAGCACCAATAATTGAACTAGTAGCTCAGAACAAGTACAGCTCAGGGTGATTTGCACCTTCACCTACAAAACTCTAGACGCAAATCAAGTATGTAGATATGCCAATATTTTGATTTGCACCTATGGTTCACTCTGTGTACCTCTGAGCTAAAGAGATAGCTAAAAAGATCCAGACTAATTTACAAAAAAAGCTTCAGGAATTAAATTACTAACTTCTCAGGACACTTTACTGAACCTTTAAAAAGGAAAACAGTATGGTTATCTTCAGTTAAATATGCAGAGCAATTACAGCAGAAATCAATAATCACTTAAAGTCATTTTATTCTTTATTATTCTATTCTTTACAATCCTCCCTTACCACCTTAAGTTAGCAAGAGTCAAATGGAAAGCCGAGGCATGCATTTTTCCTCCTCTAAGAACTGAAACAGTAGGAAGGCAAAGAATAACAAACTAGCTGCCTATAAAATAAGAATAAACTATAGGTTATGGAATTATAGGAAGGAAAAAAAAAACCCATGATTTTTCCTGATGATAGCGAAATAGCATTCCCCCTTGTATTTATGAAAAAGCAAAGCTGCTAGAAATATTTTGTCTCCTGGTTCCATTTATGAAGTCTCTATGGACAGAGCAGTTTTATCAGCAGAATAGTCTAAAAATCATTCAGTGACCTGGGGAATCTTTGCACAACTGCTCGTTCTTTACTGAACTCTGGCCATAATGAGTGTAATTTCCTTCAAATATCCTTGTTTAAAATAACATGGATCATTTGTAAGCAAAATAGCGCTGAGAAGGTATTGAAAAAGTCACCTTTAAATACTTTTCCCTTGGTTAAGAACAGTTAAACAGAAGAGACTAAATTTAATTTTATTTTCAGTTTGACAATGCATACCGCGGGATTCTGATTACGTGAAAACAGCTAAGTAGCATGCATTTTCACTCCAAAGGAAATCTCTACAATCTTGAAAGAAACAACAGAAGTATTCAGTGCTGTAAAGACAACAGTTATTTTGTGATAACAGGACAACCAAGCACATGGAAAAAAATCCTACACCTGGGAAGGAACAACCCCAGGCACCAGTACAGGTTGGGGGCTGACCTGCTGGAAAGCGACTCTGCTGAGCAGGACCTGGGAGTGCTGGTGGACAGCAAGTGACCCTGAGCCAGCACTGTGCCCTCGTGGCCAAGAAGGCCAATGGTATCCTGGGCTGCATTAAAAGGAGTGTGGCCAGCAGGTCGAGGGAGGTCATCCTGCCCCTCTGCTCTGCCCTGGTGAGACCGCATTTGGAGTGCTGTGTCCAGTTCTGGGCCCCACAGTTCAAGAAGGACAGGGAGCTGCTTGAGCAAGTCCAGAGGAGAGCCACAAGGATGACTGGGGGACTGGAGCATCTCCCTTATGAGGAAAGGCTGAGAGACCTGGGTTTGTTCAGCCTGGAGAAGAGAAGACTGAGGGGGGATCTCATCAATGTTTATAAGTATCTGAAGGGTGGGTGTCAGGAGGATGGGACTGGACTCTTCTCAATGGTGCCCAACGACAGGACAAGGGGCAACGGGCACAAGTTGGAACACAGGAAGTTTCACCTGAATATGAGAAAAAACTTCTTTCCTGTGAGGGTGCCAGAGCAGTGGCACAGGCTGCCCAGAGAGGTTGTGGAGTCTCCTTCCCTGGAGACATTCAAACCCTACCTGGACATGGTCCTGTGCCCCCTGCTCTAGGTGTGCCTGCTCACACAGAGGGGTTGGACAAGATGATCTCTGGAGGTCCCTTGCAACCCCTACCATTCTGTGTTTCTGTGATAAGACAGGCACTGACTGAATTTACTCTTGAACTCTGAAGACTGCAGCACCAGGACATGTTGGTGCTGTATGGTACTACAAAGCATTCAAGACTCAAGACGTGAGCCTGAGCTTCCCTGACCATGCTTTCTTCACATACTCCCCATGTGGATAAAGAGCACTCCTGCTTCTCTCAGGCACTGACTTAATCTGTTTTTAAGCTGCACACCTCGTCCTGACATACCCTGTCCCATGCAAGCCCACGTAGGTACCTCAAGTACTACCTGTGAGGTAGTTGCTCACGCTACCTAAAGTCAATGCTCTCCAACAAAACCATAGACTAATACTCAATGATTGTGACTTACAAATACCTTTATTTTTATTGATTTCTTCTACTTCTAAAGTTTATCAGGTCAACTTGCCAGCAATTTGCTGCCAAGATAGACAAAGCAAGGAAAGAAGACTTTTGATACTAGGAACATTGTCTGTTATTTGCATGGACTTTTATACAGTAGGCTGTACCAAATCAGTTATTTTTCAGTGAGCAACTCCAGAGGTTGAGAAGACTGCCATGGAGCAGGCCACGCAGACTGTTTCACAGTTCTTCAGGTTAGCAGTAACCAGTCTAGTGTGAGAAGCAGCTTAAATAGCTGAAGAAACACTTTGGATAACTGGGTATTAGAGGACTACAAAGCCATGTCCCTTTTTTAACTGTTTCTTAAGCCATAGCTCTTTGCCAAGCCTTGTGAAGAAAGAGATTTCCAATTACCCTGACAGGCTACAAGGATCTGTCCTATGACAGGAGCAAAACAGACTAGCATGTCTAGTCCTTCAACCACTACAGACGTATTGTTTTTTTGGGGAGGGAGTGATAAAATTATCTAAATCAGGTATTTTATTTATCTTACATTGCTGCTTATTGCAAACTGAAGTTCTGGTTATCACCTAATACTACATTCACTACTACAGAAGAGCTACGATAGCAGTGGGGACTCAAGGGTAAACTCCCTATCTGCTAACTCAAAACAAACATAATACTGTCTTTGTGGAAAACATATTTCCCATATCACAAACAAACACTTCCCGTATCTGTAACTATCTAAATCGTAAATTTTCCAAATAGCAGCTTCTTAAGTAACAAGCTAAGCACAAAGGACACAGAAAATCACAATTATTACTAAGAGCATTTAACCATGCCCCTGGTTCAAGGAACAAACACAAGCTGTGACCAAGCATGCCACATGAGGAGTCTTACCAGGTTAGGGGAGAGCAGGGACTGGAAATGAAGAAGAAGACCCGCACTTGCTATCTGTTCCAACCACCTTCTGCTGGCCTCCAGTGTCTCCATTTCATATTCTTTGTTGTTGTCAAACATCTGATTTAAGGCCACCATTAGCTGCTCTGAAAAAGCGCAGACTGTGGCCACTAGGCTCTGACAGAAGACCATGTCTCGCCTCAGTTGTATCTCGCTATCTGTAATGGGTAAAAGCCAAAAGAAGAAAAGCAAAAATAGAGCAGGAGATTAATTAACAGCAAAGGAACTGGGCTGGAATTTTTTACCTTGTCTAAAAAACAAGTAATTTTAATGTAAAGTAAATTACAGGTTTACAGCCTAATGTTATTCCCAGTTATTCCCAGTAAACAGCACTCTATAACCAAAACTGCCATTTTCCACATTAAAAGATTACTTTATAATTCTAAAATTATATAGAAATGTATTTAAATTCTGGAATTTAAAGTAGTGTGTTTATCTTGTAGATTGTAACATACATGCCATCAATTCTATGTACTTCTGATGTTATAAGGTGACAGATGTTAATTGGATCTCTTTTCTGCTATGTGAGATTCAGCTGGGCACAAAACGATTTACTTTCCACAGGAAAGCAAGGCTAGTCAGAAGCTCTTAATATGACTGCATCATCTGGTCAACTCCACAGCTACCAGCTGGGTAGAGCAGATGAAGACTGCCTGCTGTAAAGAGCAGACAGGGCATGTAGGAGTGTTGCTACCAGAACACAATCTATCCAAATACAATATATATATATATGAATATGAAATCTATAAAATAAGCGCAGAGCAGCATCACATATCCAGGAAGCAGCAGAGATATATGGTGGTAGGGAAGTCTAGGACAGGTCCCTAGGTAGAAGTCTATGGAACCATTAGCAGCTGATTTAAATTAGGGACGAGCTAACCTACCAATTTATTCTGGAGGGCACAGGCATTAGATTAGCTAAAGATCGAAAGAGTTAGAAAGAGAAACATGTTCTCAATAAAGCACAAAATTGTGGTGATAAATATTCAGTGCTTCCTTCTTCTCTTCTTTTCTGAAGGTCTTCAAGTATTTTTATCATTATGAACTGTTAGGCAAACATCAATCACAAGTGGTGCAGGTAGATTTAATCTTTCTCAGAGCAAGAGAAGAAGATTAGGGGATATCAAGGTCTTTCCAAAGCCTAAAATCTTTGTCCCCACTTTTAGATTCTTCTGCCTCTAAGAGGCTTAGCTACTTTCCCACCCTCTCTATGGAGCTGGCAAGACTTTAGATGACAATAGAACTGTGGCAATAGAACGAGAGGAAATTGCTTCAAGCTGCGTCAGGGGAGGTTTAGATTGGATATTAGGAAAAAATTATTTACTGAAAGAGTAATCAGGCACTGGAACAGGCTGCCCAGAGAGGTGGTGGAGTCACCATCCCTGGATATATTTAAAAGACATGTAGACGTGGCACTTCAGGGCATGATTTAGGAGACATGGTGGTGTTGGGTTGACGGTTGGACTAGATGATCCTAGAGGTCTTTTCCAACCTTAATGATTCTGTGATTCTATGATTCTAATACTTGATAAGTCATCAGGAATAACTCTGTACTCACAAAATTAATACTGACTTTAAAAATATGCTTTTCTTGGACTCCCAAGTATTTCTCAAAGTAACTCCATTCTGTCTGTTTTCCTTCTGAGATCTTCTTCAATCTTTTCCTCAACTATTGATAAAAGTGATCAGTCTTACTATAATTTTTATTCCATTTGCTAGCTTCTCAGGACCTCAGGAATGTTTTCCATAAATGGTCTTATCACCACTGCTTCTGCACTGTGACTCATTGCTTTTTGTTTTGATTATTAAAATTAACCTCCCCCTCTCTGTCTCCACTCTCCCAAGTTGTGCAGAATCCAGTACACACAGAATTTTCATCTTTAAAAACTCCACCCACCTCCAGCTTCAAAAATCCTACTGGCTTCTCCTTGGTCAAAAACTTTCCAATGTCACAGCACTGCTCAGGGATTTGAGCCTAGCACACATCCTTTCTCCTTGCTTTGCTCAATTTTATCTCCATTTGTCTAACAGCAGCTGACTTTCAGTGCCTTCCTCTGTACTGCCTGCTTCTGAAGCAGCCCTCTTGTGTCTCCAACACCTCATTTCCAAATCTCATTTAATACTACTTGAACATCAGATACGGCATATAAGAGCACTTTGGGCTCTTTTTACAAAAAGATTTTTATATAAAATAAACTATAGAATTTAAGAACTTATGAAACCATATAGGGAAAACTGCTTTTAAAAAAATCAAGTCTGGGCTATTTTCTCAGGTCACTTCTTATTTTAAAACACCTGAGGAATTACTAAAAACTTTCATAATATTTGGAAGAAATATGACAACAAAGAAATGCTATATTTCCCTTTATGAAACTGCTGTTATGTGTCATAACAAAATCATGAAATAATAGTACATTCATATAGCACTGCAAGATGGTTAAAATTATCAGCTTTTATAGTCAAATGTTACTGCTTACTTGAACACTTAGCACCTACAAACTGTAGAGAATCTTCTGCCATAAGTATGTATTATTTTCTTAATACTGATTTACTGACATTTATTTTGCAGACACATGTGCCTATTTTGTATATTTGAAGCTGTACGCTGTATGGAGTGATGGTAGAGTAATACACAGAATAATCACACCCCTTCCCAAAAGAAGGGATTTTAAAAAAGGTATTTATAAAAAAAGATAAGAGGAAAGGTACGGGTTAGAATAGTATGGTAACTCTGGAAATAGATGGGAATGAAAAAAGATAGCAAATAGGAAAAAGCCCCAAAGAAGAAAGACAGCAGAAGTACTGTGCATAAGCTCAGTGAATTAGTAGTTACTTCATCTGCCAAGATCCAAAGTAAATGACCTGAGAAGGTATTCTGCATTTAAAAAAAAAAAAAAAAAAGTGCAATGTTTGTTAGAAATGTCTTTGGAATCATTGTGTTCTTCAGGGTTCTTCACTGTAAACACAGGGGTAAAGTTGTCGATTATCATGTTATCATATCTGAGATTCTTCCCCTTTCTCTAAACACAGTATTCTGTCCAAAAGCAAAAAAAATCTCAAACCATCCACATTCACTTCTCCCGCTCCCAAAACAAGCAAAATTACCTGTATACTCGAGAAGTGCCAAGAGTATCCGTGCCTTCACCTCTTAAAGAAAAAAGAAAATATATTGAGGTCATGATTGAAAGTGTTTTCACCAACATAATAATGCATTTGCAGTTTCTCATTTTATACCAGCTTAACTCCAACTTCTTGTGTAGGTAATCCTGATTTATACCTGCAAAACAGTAATGAGTCTCAACTTCATTTAATTTTACATAGGACTTGATAAAATTGCTAATAATCAAGAGCACCAACACTGAGAAAGACACATGAAGAGGCAGCTGCTATCTCAGAATACATGTGTACCAGCTGGCCAGTGCAAGTCCACATATGAAGAATTCCAGTCTTAAAACTTCAAAAAACAAGACCAGTTTTCACTGATTCCCACACACCCCAATTCTTTCTTTTTTCTTTTCCCTCTCTCATTCCATACCTAAAAATCTCAAATTATCCTCATTTTAATGTATACCAAAGCATCCAGGAAAAATACAACAGCATTTTCACTTTATTCTCAGCCTTCAGGATTTTTTTTTTTGCTTCAAACATTTCTTTTCACTTAATCTATGAAGTAAAAAAGTACTGACTAAAAAAAGGTCTTAATTTACACTGAAAATAATGTGGTTATATATTTCTTCATACTGGTTTGATTTTTTTGTTGTTGTTTTTGTTGTTGTTGTTATTTTGGGTTTTGGTTTTTTTTGGGCAGCGGGGCGGGGAACTTCTCAAAGTTTGCAGGCTGAAGGAAATGATTTTTCCCCTCTACCATGTACCAGAGCACAAATTTAAATGTGTTAAGCACAGCTGCAAGGAACAAGCAGATTAAAAAGCTACCATAACCTTGGAGAATATCAAACTTCCAGCACATCAGTTGTCCTACAATAACTGCCTGTAGGAACACACCGTGACTTCACATGCTTTCACATCCTTCCAAACTTTCTTTCACACCCCCAATTTTCTGTGCAGTCCGATTCTAAGCCCTGCTCAGTGGACTGCTATGGGGTATTTGGATGATAGGACAATTTGGGAGTATGTTGCCCCCTACTAAAACTAATCTAGCAGGTTTGAAATTGGATTTGTTTTAAATTTGAATACAACTGATACGATGGAACTGACATTGGAGTTGACTTTATCAACAGCACAGTCTGAATTCTGTGTGTACTTGAACATATCTATGAAAAGCCAGAATCTTCCCCAAAGGTGACTATGCCTAAAAAAGAAGAAAACCTTTCAAGCCTCATCTTCATCCATGCTGTACACACACTGTGGAAAGAACTGGTAGTGCCTACGCTTCTGAAATGCATGCCCACAGTATCTCAAATACAAGCATCAAAACACTCAAAATTACGGGCTCTTCTTGAAAATTGCCTGGTGACAGGTCTTTGCCTTAGTCTTCTGTCTTTTGAAAAAAAAAAACCTTACAGAGATTAATAACTTGGCATCTTGGAGACTGAACAGAGCTTAGTAACTGAAAATACAATATAGGGAAATATAGCTTTTATCTGAAGAATTTAGATACATTGAGGCTACTCCTTGCAGCTTGTTTTATATGCGATTCGTTGGATTTCTCAATTCAAAAGCATTTGAGGTTATCTATAAATAATGATTTCCCGCTTATGGGAAAATTACAGGACACTGCAACTCCTTTATCATTGCTCTAAGTCTTCTCTGTTTCAAAATATAACCTAAAAATACTGTCTTGCCTGTGGG
>VZTV01093805.1:9165-28586 GCA_013400875.1 Anhinga rufa
CCCCGAGAGCCGCAGCGAAGCTGAGCAAACCTGGGCCGGTTGACCCCGAGGAGGGGACGGAGGGGACGGGACAGGGACGGAGACACCGGGGACAGTGTTGGGGACACCAGCGGCTCCGGGCGATGGCGAGAGCCGCATCCCCCCGGGTGGGAGCCCCCCGCCCTCCCGCAGCCCCCGCTTCCTCCCAGCGCAGCTCCCCGTTGTAAAGCTGAGATTTACAAGTGGCCCCAAGTGCCGGAGGAGCCGAGATCAGGGGCAGCCTTTATGGAGCCTCATTAGGGGCTGCAGGTATGCCGAGAATGTCGCAGCTAATTACAGCTGTGGCCGGCGGGAGGGGACAGGGTGGGCAGCGGAGGGTCACTGCCCACGGGGCCGGGGGCGCAGCGGGACGTGCTGGCACAAGCGAGGTCCGGACTCGAGGATGCGGCTCCGGCGCGGGCTCTCACCCCGCCGGGGTCAGCCGGGTCCCAGGCCCTGCTGCTGCGGCGGCTCGGTGGATGTTGGCCATTTTCCCGCCCTCCTGCTCCGGCCGTCCTCGAGCCGAGGTCCTCCAGGACACGCTGGGAAGCTGCCGCTCCCCCGTCCCCAGCAGCACCCCATCCCTGCCCTGCACCCCTCGCTCCTGCTGCGGGTCCCGTCTGCTCCACCTGGAGACCCCCAGCCCCAGGAGCTCGCTCTGGGGCCACGGGCAGCTCCGGGCCGGGCTGAGGTCTCAGCCGTGGTCGAGGACAAGGTGCGCGGTCCCTCCAGCGATGGAGCTGCCTGCTCCACCCTCTCCGGACTCGGCTCCCCCTGGGTAAAGCTCCTGAGGGTCTTCAGGACCCGCGGGGCAGCGTGGGGCACGACACGACGCGCCGAGGGGCAATGACACCCCATACCCCAACACGGCCCCGGGGGCAGCGTGGGGCACGACACGACGCGCCGAGGGGCAATGACACCCCGTACCCCAACACGGCCCCGGGGGCAGCGTGGGGCACGACACGACGCGCCGAGGGGCAATGACACCCCGTACCCCAACACGGCCCCGGGGGCAGCGTGGGGCACGACACGACGCGCCGAGGNCACGACACGGCGCGCCGAGGGCCAAGGACACCCCGTCCCCCAACACGGCCCGGGGGCAGCACGCAGCTCTGCTGGGGAGAGCCGGCCAGGGCTCCGCAGCATCCCCGCTGCGACCAAGCCTCCGCTCTGCCCACGGTCCCTCGGGGGCACGGCCGGGGGGCCAGGCTGTGCCACCCACCCAGAAGGGCGGCCGGAGGAACNCTTGGGAGGACGATGTCAAGAGTTTAACGAGCGCTTGCTTTTGTTCTGGTCACGTCTCCCCCGCGGCCGCGGGGGCTGCACCCCACATCCCTGCTCCCCCCGGCCATCGGGTGACCTAATTCGGAGACCCAGGGGCAGGGCTGGGGGGGACAAATTAGGACGGGGGCATCCGGACGACCACCCACAGCTGCACCATGACATACTCCGGCTCCCCAACCTTCCCCTCTGCCGCCTAACAAGACCGTCCGCATGCAACATTCACAGTAATTAAACCATCAACGGGGAGCTTGGCGGAGCTCCACCGGCCTCGCCGCGGCCCCGCGGGGAGACGCCAGAACCAGGGTGATTATCCGGGAGAGCTGGGCACGGTCCAGCCCCGCCGACGGGTGCCGCGCTGCCGCAGGGATCGCACGCAGGCGGCAGCAGCGCGGGGCCGTGCCCGGCTCTGGGGACAAGGCTCAGCCCCCACCGCTCGACTTCCAACCTCAGGCAGGGACGGGGTTTCGGTGCGATCCCAGAGATCCCCAAACCAACCCAGGCTCCGGGCGGCAGGTTGCTCGCAAGCAGGACTTGAGGCATCCCAAATCCCCGTCCCCCAGCGAGCACATCCCTTACGGAGTCACCTTCTCCCCGGCTGCAGCGGCGCCCGGGCTGGAAGGAAGGATGCGAGGGGACGGAGGCAGCAGCCAGCCACCGCTCCTGCTTCCCGGCCAGCCTCCCGCCGCTGGGGAAAGGCCCTGCGGGACTGGAGCAGCCCGCTGAGCAAGGCCAAGGCTCCGGCTCCTGGGGAGAAGATGCACGAGACCGGCGAGTCTGGGGAGAGAGAAGGAGAAGGTCTTCACAGCAGCGGCCCAGGGGCACCTCCTGCGCTGGAAACCCCCCCTCCAGCCGCCACGGAGCCCCGCAGCGGGACCCGGCGCGTCCCGGATCCTGCAGCGTGGTCCGGGCTCCCGGCTGCAGGAATGGCGGCACCGAGCCGGGAGGGACACCGGCCACGCTCATCGGCGCAGGTGGAGGGCGGCCGTGCGGGCTGGGTGCCGACCCTCCCCGGGCTCATCCGCACTTCTACGCGCCGCTCTTTTGTCTCCCAATTTTTGTGAATTTGAACAAAAGATGTTTCCAACCCACCCACGGAGGATCCGGGGGCAAGAGGCCGTCGGGAGACGGGGGCGACGCAGCTGGGAGAAGGGACACGTTGGCACCGGAGCGCACGTCCCCCCCGCCGCGCACCTCGCTCCTCACCCCATTGTGCAAACCCCCCGTTTCTCCCTCTCGTCGCCCCCCCGGCCTGACCTATCGTCCCACTCGCATTTACAGCCCAAGCGTCTGCTGTGAAAAGTGACTTCATGCTGAATTTGGGCACTGCTCGGCGTTACCAGCTCTCACGCTGCAAGCCCCGGCCCTCCTTTTCTTTCGCTCGCTTTCCCACACTTTCCCCCGCTCATTGTGTGCCCGCTGCTTTTTTTCTTCCCCTATTCAGCCCAAATTAGTCACGAGCAGCCCCCAGCTTGGAGAGGAAAAATAAATTAGGTGGTGTTTTAAACACAGTGTGGTTGGAATGATTCTCCCCTACGCCCAGGAGGGGAAAGCCCAGCGTCCTCTACAAAACAGCCCCCGGCACCTCCCCGGGGAGCTGGGGGAAGGAGAGCGAGGGCAGCGCTGCCGGCGCCGGCTGGGGACCCCGGCGCATCCGCCCGGAGAGGGAGGCAGCGGAGCTCATCCCGAGTTTGGTACCACGGCCAAGGGAAACTCATCCCCAACGAGGGGAGGAGACGACGGCGCGACGGAGGGAGGGGGAGAAGACGCACACACGTTCGCTTCACGGGCCCCGGGAGGAGATCTGCCGGGGCAGAAACACCACTGGGAGCCCCGGAGCAGAGGAGAGCGACCGGGGAGGAGGACGCGCGGCCGGGGAGGGCCGAAGCGGGGCTGGGACCCCCCCGCCGCGCTGGTCCCCGGGTAGAGAGCGGAGCTGGCAGCGACATCGGGAGTCCTTGGTTCTGCCCTCGGCGCAGGGGGAAGGCGACGGCATCCCACCACGGCAGTGGAAGCCCCACGTGCCATCACCAGCGCTACTGGAAGACTGGAGACAGGCAGCGCAGCCTACGGCGTCTCCTCGCCCTCCAAGCTCAGGATCCGGCCACCACCGACCCGCGGCCCCAGGGAGCTCCCGGACCCGCAGCCTCCCGCCACGGCAGGAGCTTGTCCCCGTGACCCCCAAGCTGCGACAGAGGGACCGAAGCAGGCGGACGCAGCGAAGCCACCAGGTATCTGCGCTTCCCCTCGAGTCCTACGACGACCCTTGGTCTACAGCGGCGGCTGCGAGAAGCAGCGACCACCCCACCACTTGTACATAGCCCCGGTTTGGGTCAGGGCCGGGGTCCTGGCTCTGAAGGGCCTGCGCAGCTTCCCGAGGGCAGCGGGAAGCAAGATTTGCACCCGAACGAAGCGGCGAGGTCAACGTGGAGAGGCGAGGGGGGGGTCCGGAGCTTGGCCAGGCCGCACGAAGTTAAGGTTAGGGCGATCCCTACCCGCTGGCGACGGCCCGGCCAGGCAGCGCCTCTGCCCCCCAGCCACCCCCGCGCAGGCAGAGGCGGCAGCGGCCAAGTCTCCATCTGCTCCGGCTCCCTCCCGGCGGCACGCTCCGGCCCCGAGCCTTGGCCGCGCCATGCATCAAACTGACAGGTACCAGAATTGCCTTGGAGAAGCAGTTTTATTATGAAACCGAGAATGAAATGCAGTGTTTGCCCTGGCACACTACAAAACATTTCAAGCAAATAACCAGCAAAAAGATCATGAGCCAAATAGAAAATACATCTTACAAAATCTGACATACAAAAAAAAAAATAAATCAGAATAATGTTATTACATTAAACCGGGAAGGAGCAAGGGAGCTTCGATTCACTCAGCCACTGACAACCCAAGACAACGTAACCCGGACCCCGTGGCTTTTAGCTGCCCTTTGGGAAAGTAAACAAACGTCCAAGGTATTGCTTCGAGTCACCGAGGGCACACGGACGCAGTCAGACTGCAAACATTAATGGAACAGAAGCGGCTGGACTTCTATGTTAAAAATATATATATATTGCTTATTAAGAATCAGGTCTAAGCCTCTGAAAAGCTCCATTTGTACACGCACCCGCTGTTCTCTAGCATCGTAAGGAACCAAGCATGGACAAGGCAAACATCTCTCCGGTAAGAGGTTACGGTCAGAAATAAGAATCCTAGGACGTCAGTCTTCAGACGGGAGAAGGAGTTCAGCCACAATGAGCCTAAAGATCCGAGCAGACAGACAGATCTCTGCTTCCGCCTGGGGCCGAGGTATCTGCGGGAGGCAAAGCTCTGCACAGGGTGGGAGACGCAGCGGGAGCGAACGCTTGCGAGTGGAACTAATTCTCTAGAGGCAGGCAAAGGAGGAAAGGGCACCAGGCAGCTCGCCTGCCCCGGCGCTGCCGGCCCAGCGCCACCGGCTGCGGGGTCCTACGCTTCTCCACTGCCCCCACTTCGTCCACCCACGCAAGCCACCCCGGGGAACCGCTCTTTCCAGCTCCCCAAGAACGGAGGCGCCGTCTGAAACACTAAAGCAGCAAGGAGCGCTTCACAAGCTGCGGCAGCGCTGCCTTTCACGTGACTCGGCCAAATTTTGTTCCGTAATTTCACCAAAAGGGTTACGGATAACGCAGCAGAAGGAGCCGTGCTGCTGCACAGCTACCAAGAACTTCCACACTCAAAACACAGGTCCCAGGACAACGCCGGTGCTCTCCTGCACCGCCTGGCTGCTCGGAGAGGACTGAGGCTTCTTCAGCAAGTCTGCGAGTTAAACCAGCTTGGCAGCTGCTCTGAGGCAAAGAGAGGACAAGATAAAATCCAGCCTGAGAACAGACGCGGGACAAAGCGACTCTGCTGGTTTGTCGTTTAAGGAGAGAAACGTACAACTGACCTTAGAGGAACCTGGGAAACGAGGGCGAAACGCCGCGAGCCGCAGAGGGCGTAACAAGGCGGGATAAATGAAGTGGTGAGAACAGGCTCCATTTGCGAATGCATCGCTACATTTTCCTCCTCGTTTTAGGACACCGGTCTTGGTCTGGGGTTAATCGGCAATTCTTGCTCTGACAGTCCCCATTAGCCTCACCCGGGGAAGGAAGGCAGTCGTGAAACTGCCCCGCACGTCGGCTATCACACACGCCACTTCCGTTTTTGAAAACGTGAGACAATATAATAGAGAAAATCCCTCCCTGACGTTCAACCTGTCAGATCTCAGACGAGCCAGGGGTAAGACAGCAGAGATCCAGAGCAGGACTCGCGTAACGCATCGTGCCCTCAAGACGAGGCACGTTCTCGTCCCGGCTGCTGGGAAGAGACCACAAGAGAGCTGAACCTCGGGGCCCGTTCTCACAGGGTGGAGGAGGAGAGGACCAGGGAGCCCGAGAGGTGGAGACGGCATCGGACGGCAAACAGACAACACGCTTCAAACCGGTCCTTGCTTCAGCAGCGTACCAGGAGTCCTTAAACTAGAAAAGCAACTGCCGAGGGCAGAGCAAACCCTGCTCTACCTCCCTTCCTCATTGCCCAGCAGACACCGCGCTCCTACTGTTGCTCCACCCGCCCGTCTGTCTGCCGGGCAGGTCTGACCCTCCCTGCACAGGCGTTGCCCAGCGGCACTCGGAGGGCACCGGGACACTCTCCATCTCTCGCTGCCGGACGGTACCTCCGGTGCGAGCTGCTGGGAATGGCCCCACCAGCAGCTGGGAAGCCACCGGACCGCAGGACTGCGGGCTACCGGAGGTGCGCTGAGAACAGTTTCTTCTTCTTGCTCAATTTTTCTTCATTTCTAAACTTGGTAACTTGAAAAAAAGTAAGTAGCACAATCATACAACTACGGGGGATTCCCTGTCTACTCATCACTAAAACCTAGAGAAACAGTGTGGGAGTGAGAGAAATTGGGGGAAAGAGAGAAAGGGTATGCACGCACTCGAGAGGCACACTGCAAATGGGCTGAAGCTAAACAGGACCGGCATCAGACGATCCCAAAGCGTTCTGCTCTTTTCCTCTTCTTTGCCTGCAGAGAGGAATTACAAGAGGGGAGAAAAAAATCAAAACCAAAGAGAAACAAGCAAGTTCTTTAACATCTCACATAACCCGACGGCGAATTTATCAAGTGTTTGGCATTGGCAACAACATCGGAGCTCGGTGGCTCCGGCCCCTTCCTGAGCGCACCAAGACCACCTCAGTTCAAGGGAGCTACCAAGTTTTTATTGTAACGTTGGGACAAAGAGTGCCCCAAAATCAAGTAGCAGGAATATACAGTGCCTGAGATACAGTGCCGCTGAAGTCACTTCGTCTTGCTGGCAATGCGCTACAAAGGGGCTGAGCTGGGAACAATGACTACTTCAGAGGCCTGGAAACCCTTCCAGGCAGTGGGGAGGTGGGAAATGTAAAAGGGCAAAGGGTTAACACTCTCCTATTCATGGAGAAGGTGAGAGGGACACACTAAAATGCATTAAATATACTATTGCGTCTCTCAGATATGCCTTTAAGCCGATACACGAGGGGCATATAAATCTTAATTTTTAGCAGGATAAATAGCCCGGGGGCAACAGAAGCCCTAATCAAGAATCTCCAGGGGAAAGGTGCATTTGAGTGCACACAATACCAGTAAAAAGACCTTTTTGTTCCAGGCACAATCTCCAAGTGACCTAACGGAAAAGCATGGAATCCCTCGCCCAGCCGCCCCCTCCGCGCGGGCCGGAGGGGCTCATTCTCCCATGCTCAGCAGAAGGCTGGGAACGCCGCTCCCCGCTCCACGCGGGGCAGCGTTTCTGCAGTAAACCCAAAACAAAACGCACACACACAAAAAAGCCCCTAAACCCCACCTGAATTGTTGAGATTGCTCTTAGGAACCAAACAAAACCCACTTCTTGCCTGGCGAGCCCAGGAGCCATCTGGCGAAGCAGCTTCCAAGACCCAACGCTCGCCCTGCCCCAACCTTTGCCGCTCGATTGTTAACGCAGGACTCCCCACCCCGGAGCGTCCCTTTGTCCCCAGGAGAGCGGTGCCCGACTCCGGCTGATCCGCGCCGGAGCCGTATTTACGTGGCACCACAGGTGTGCACGGCCCTCCCCACCTAACTTAGCGTAGGAGCTACTGCACCGGAGCACAGCCTGCGCGGTGACTTGGAACAATTTGAAGCAGAAGAAAGTGTAAAAGAACGCAGAAGAGCACAAAGTTGCCCTGAGGAGCTTACAAATTTAAAAGATGGGCCAAAACCCCAGAGGACAGAACAAAGCATGGAGGAGAGAAGTTGGAAACAGGGTCAGCATCTCAATCCTCATTATACTGTAGAGTCTCCGGGGATTTATTGGTGAAGACCTACAATAGCATCCAAGGGGAAGCAGAGGGTCCAGGAGCATCCAGGACACAGGGAATTGCGGAGTTCATGGAGCAGAGTGAGTCAGCTCAAATTGAGGGCAGGGGGAACCAGGGAGGGAGAGACTGGAGTAGAGCAGATGTGCCCCCTGCCTCTCCTGGAAGCATCCGCGCCATCCTGCAAGAGGAGGAGCTGGATGCCAACACGTGCTGGCACGCTCCCGTGGCTTGGTAGACTCCAGAGCAGCCTATTTCCAGAGGAGCCAGGGGAAAAGCCGTGACAGATCGGATGGCAGAAGCTCAACGCTCACTGCCAAGGCAAAGAGGCTGAGCGGCCACGGGAGCGCACCCACCCACAGCTCGGGGTCAGCCCCACGCCAACCCGGGGGACCCGGCGCTGAGCGAGGGCCCAGGTGTGCGAGTCACCCCCGGGACCGTCACCGCTCCCCTCAGCATCCTCGGCCGTTCCCCATCCGCTCTGGAAAAGGTTTTACCTCTGTGTCCTCTGTAGCTCCAGCCCCGGCTGAACTCGTTACAATGCCAAACCGCTCCTTCCTCTTCTTCAGTTTCTCGTCTTCTTCACTCTGGCACAAAGAAGGACAAAGATTTATTTTGTTGGCAATGCCCCAGGGCGCTTGTTTAACGGTAAATCATGTCCCTCCTACCCCCACTCCTCCCGCAGTCGGCTACCAGAGCACCTGCTAAAAGTTGGAGCAAGGCAGCGGAGAGAGAGCGGAGCAGGCTTCTCCTCTGCCTCGGCAAAGCGCGCTGTCCGTAGGGGATGCGTTGCATGTGCTGGGGACGAGCTCCTGCAGAGCACGTCAGAGAACGCGGGCGGCTCTGGTCCTTCAGCCGTGATCAGCGAAGACACGCAAGGGCAGCGTCCACCTACCAGCCCGCGGCACGACCTCCACAGCCCGCCTCAAGCCTGCCCATCGTTACAGCACCGTATCGTCTTTGCTCTGAATTTCTTCACGCTCAAACCCGAGCACGAAGGAGGGTGAAAGGAAAGGGCAGACGCTCGTCACAGCTACTGGGACAGGGCCCAGTGGGGGCACGTGCGAAGGAAAACCCAGCCTCGGCAGCCGGAACCTCGCCTTCGTCTGGACGTGGTCCAGGAAGGATTTGGGGGAAGCATTTACAGCTGTCGCAGGGACCTTCGTAACGGCCTTGGGAAAGCGAGCAGCAGGACTCTGCCAGTCGCCGCGCCGCTTCTCTCGGAAACGTTCTCATTTGGAGGCAGAGGCTCCCTATCTTCCTAAGTCTCATTTCATTTATTTCCAGCCCGAGCGAGCAAATTTCTACTGACATTTCCCAGAGCCTTCCGATCGCTGCTTCTCAAGGTTCTCCAACAAACCTGGAGGCTTTTTACCTCCGCTGCCATCACTCACACCGATGTCCTGATCACCAGTAACAGCCAAACCCATCATCGCCCGTAAAAGCCTCAACACATCCATTTTCTGCAGATTTATTCCTACCTCTGGCTGTTTCGTGCCTCTCTCAGATCATTTCCACAGTTAAGGCTGCATGATTACTTTGCTAGGCTCCTACCGCTTCTCCCTCCCCTATCATTAAGTACATCTCAGAGCTCTCACTCCCCATAACCCCATCCAACACATCGTGTTATCCAGGGGAGCACGGCTCACGAGCCAGCTCTTGCTCGCCGAAGGGGCCCCGGCCGCGCCGCCCCGCTGCACGGCTTCCCACCACGTTGAGGAACAAGAGGTACCAAGGCCATCGCCTGGGGTTTAGAGCAAGGGGCACCAGGCAGAAGGAGAACAGGAGCACCATTTCCAAGAAAACACGTTCCACCTGGATCAACTGGAATTAGCCGGCCAAGCAGGAGAATCGAGCTGGACGCTTATCCGTTTAAGCTCGAGGTCATAAACCATGCCATCAACAGCCAAATTTGTCCCGAGTGGCACCGGGCACCCCGTTAGCGAGCAGCGGGGTAACCTCACGTGTCAATACCTTACATAAACGAGGCCACAGCGACCCGCTCAGCGCTATTACTCCTGACACGGACGTGTGTTGTGGCAACAGAGGTGTTGGAACTGAAAGCTCTGAGGTTCTCGCAAGCTCCGGCTCCGTAGGGAGCTGCCAGCAGCCGTGGCCCAAACACGGCCGATTGATTCCCTGCCACGCGTTACAGCCCCTCACCGCAGGGACACCACGGCAAGCGCTGGCAGCCCCACCGAGCCCGCAGCTTAACCTTCCTTCCCAGAAATCCTCTGCGCAGGACTGCTTTGAAGACGGCTCCGTCATCGGGACATCACTGCCCTCACCCACCTGCCCTACTCTGCCAGTCCTCCTTTCCAGGGTTTGATAGCGAAGCTACGAGCAAAGGGTAAATCACCCTGGGCACTCCCTGCCCTCCCCAGTCCCATTTCGGGGAGGAGGACGGAAGGTACGCATCTGCCCTGGGCTCTCGCGGGGGAGCAGCTGAGAGCCCTCTCCCACCCCAGCACCCGATCCAGGCTAGGATTGCTCCAGCTCTCGGGAAGAAGCAACGTCCCAGAAAAGCAGCAACATTCGAGGGCTGTGAACAAAGGGCGCCGGGAGGGATTATCATCACGGGGACAGGGAAGGAAAAGTTGGTCGCTGGAGCAGCGCGACGCACGCAGGAGCCGTGGCCACACAAAGAAAATCCAACCTGGGCGTTAGTGACAATAAACAGGCTCTTAAAAACCATTGCTGCTGCCCGCGTGGTTTAAATCCCTTGAGCAAGAGGACGGCCCCAAAGCCACTTCCAAGACGAGCAGCGCTGTGTCTTTAATAAAAGGACACGGGAGGCTCCCAGGGACTGCACCGAGCTGTAGGTTTTTATTTATTTTTTCGGTAAGCCACCCCCACGCCTCCCGCCCCCACCGCTGCCCTGCAGGGAAAGCACATAACCGTCCTACTAAATCAACACGGTCCTAATGATCTCGCTCACTTGACCCCCTAGCACGACAGTGTCAGATGCAAACACGCGTACAATAAACTTCACTCCATCTTTAGCTTCTCGCTGACAGGTTTTGATTCATGGGGTGCTGAAACCCATCTGAGGAAAATTACCTCTATCAAAACGCTGCTATCTCTGCATCTATCAACCCCTGGTAGTGCCCCGGGGCCGTGCTCCGGCGTGCAAATGGGTGCACCAGCATCTGCAGGGAAAGCTGACCTTTCTGGCAGGATGTCAGATTTATTTTCTAACCTTACTACTTCTAGGCTTGTTCCCTTTGCGCTCACGCCATGATAGTTATTTTGTAGTTTGTCTAAAAAAAAAGGGGGGTGGGGGAAGGAAGGCGGGGGGGGGGAAAGGGGTTTATGAAGGACTCCGAGCCCTGAAGCGAAGTCTTTCCTGCGATCTGGCAATAAGGGAGCATTTACACAGGCGTAGCGATGTATTTGCGCTCTGTGCAATCCCAAAGCTTTGATTTTGACCCCTAAATTTCATCTGGGGGAGCGCGGGGCGCTGGCACAGCTCTGCCGTCAATAACAGCATCCCGCCACCACGGGGATCTGCCTCGGGATCAGCTTCCTCTCCCTGCGAGATCCGGGCTCCCTCTCCGTCTGGAGTGCCCGGTCTAAACGCTGCGACTCCAGGCACAGAGGGGGCAGGCTCTGCACCGCCCCGGGCAGAATCAGGCCTCTCTGTCCCCAAGGCTGATGTCCCCAAGCCGCTGCCTACCCTCTTCCACGCAGGGAACAAGGGAGCGAGGAAAGGCGGTTCGCCCCTCCACACCACGGTGTTTCAGCGAGCCCCGTACAGCATCCTGAGGAACCTCGGGCTTCAAGCGATCTTTCTTCCTTGAAGCAGGTGACACGAGGCAGGGAGCTCCCCGACGTGCACGGGAAGAGGTGCCGAAGGGCAACAGGGGCTGTACAGCTCCAGACTGGAAGAGTGCCTGTCAGCGCTGATTAAATCCAGGTTTAACGGCTTCTCCTCTGGCTCATATCGCTTATTCCCGAAAGAGAGAAGGATCCATTCAAAAACCGGATCATTCCCTCTCTGCCGGGAGAAGGCACAGCGCTGGTGCTGGAAGAGTTAATGCCAAAAAGGCATTAATTCGTGGTTTCCATGGTGCGCAGAGCTCTGGCACTCAGGGCTGCCCTGCCAACAGAGCAGATCCCGGCTCCCAACAGAGCAGATCCCGGCTTGGGGCAGGCAGAGCACAGCTGGTCACCTCTGAACACCGCACAGGAGCTTCCTGCGAGGGAGACCTCAGCCCTTCGCTGGCAGCGAGCCCGCCGCTCTCCTCTCCCACCTCAGCTCGGCAAGCTGCGGGCAGCAATTCCTGCAGCGGTGGAATAAGGAGCCGCGGCAGCAGTGCTCCGGTGTGATGTTCTGGTTAACTTACCCGCACGAGTCAAACTTTGTACAGAGGGGAAAGCCCCGCCGCCGGCCTCGCTCTCGAAGGGCGGACAAGTAGATCCCAGATCACCTAAAAGCATCTCACTGCCTTTGGCGTTCGGGGCAAGAAGCAGGACAGCCGCCCTCGGCCCCCAGCGCCTACGAGCTTCTAATAAATGATTCATCACGAGCATCTCTGATCTCCGCAGCGAGCGAGCTGCTGCGAAGGATGAGGCCAGCAAGGCCCCACCATCCTCCAACACATCCCTCCCTGTGCTCACAGCACCCAGGTCTCAGACACGTAGGTTAAACTGCAGTTGCTCCAGGTGCGTGCTATGAAATGAGACTTCAGGAGTAAGGTCAGGCTCATCCCGAGCAGCTGGGGAGGGAGAAGGATGAGGAACCAGCCCCGCTCTCCAGGAGACCCCAGCACGGATTCAGACCAGGGGAAAGGGACCAACGCACGGGAGATGCTCCACGCACTGAGCTGTCACCTGCAGCTCCCCCGCTGTCAGATCACAGCTCGCTGCCCTGGTTTGGCCAGGCTCATTGCACAATAACAGCCACGTAAAAGGTAAGGCCTCCTTCAAAGGGGCAGCTCCCCAGCGTGCAGGGAAATGACTTGCTTGGCGCACCCACTCTGTGTTTTAAAAGGCCACGTCGCTACGAAATCTCTGCCCCCGAGGCCAAGTTTCATGCCGCAGGGGCAGAGTGCTGCTTTCTCCGCAGATTAAAGCATCCCCAAGAGGAAACCGCTCTGGATTTGCAGATGAAGCCCGGAGTATCCTCATCGCAAATGCAGGGAGACAGACATGAGCCTCCATAATCGCATCCTCGGTGTTTTCATTCTTGGAGAATGGAAGATTGGGTGGGTGCCCACATGTGTGTATAAAACCGGACCCTTCTGGTCACTCTCCTGTATCTCGCTGCAGCATGACGGATGGCAGGATGAAAAGCAGAGCCCCGAGGCTTTCAGGCGATGGTAGATTAATGATGACATGGCCTTGACCTCCAAAAGGTAAAGGTTATGAAACACTCAAGGGTAACTGGGCTTCCAATTTCATACCCGGAGGGTGAATGACAGCAACTGATGGTTTTATTCTCAGAAACACTCCAATCCTAGGACGCACAGCTGTCACCCACCACCTTTTTGAAATTCATCTCAACGTATTTATTCCTCCTGTTTCTTTCCCCTCGCAGGCTCCGAGTGCTGCGAAGTCCTGGAGTCGATGCTCCCCTACGCCAGCAAGCACTTAGAGGGGACGGGAAGCAACACGGAAGCCCGGGGTTTTTACTGAACTATTCCCCGTGTGCCGTACACCCCTTCCCACTTCCATCCGCAAAACTGCCTTCCACAGAGACCTTCGCCTCCAAGTACGCAGAGGAGAAGGTGCAGGAACGAGGAGCGATGCTCCAAAAGCCCGACAAAACACAGGGGTGATCTCCAGCCGCCCCCTTCAAGCCGAGCCAGCACAGCTCTTTCGTCTCCAACAGCACTTCGTGCTTCCAGCCCAGATCGGGAGCTGGTTGCAGGGGATACAGGCTGAGGCTGAGCCAGCAGGGACAGTCACAGCCTTTCTCCAAAATACCACCACCACGAGGACTCCACTTAGATTAGATACACGCGGCAGGAATATACATTAAAGTCCCTATCGCAGCCCTTACACAAACAGTATGTTAGTAGTGTTAGAAGGACCCTCTGTTCTGCTGCCATGTAGGAACGGCTTTTAAACGGCACAGCTTAGACAAAAATCACAACGTAGGCGGATCCAAGGGCCTCCACGCATTTCAGAGACATCAAACACAGCTTTATCTCTGTGGGAAATGGACGGCAAACCCGCAGCGCCAGAAGCTCAACTCAGGGACTCAGAGAAACGTCCCATTCACCATCTCAAGGCGAGACGGTGGTGACATCTGACACAGCTGGGTCTCACCGATGGCCTCACGCAAACCCACCCTACGCCCCTGGACGGTCTGCACCCTCCCCGCTGCCTCTTCTGGAACGAGATTACAGAATTAGTCCAGTGTCACCTAAAGTTAGAGCAAAGCTCGATCTTCTGGCTCCCTTTATCTGTTAAAAAGCTACCCTCAGTGCCTGGGAGAAGTCTAGTGCAAGACCAGGCCAAGCTGCAGGTCTCTGAAGATCTTTATGAAAGGAGATGGGAAGCATGAAGAGCACGAGTTGCTTAACACGCCGTGCCCGTTCTGGTTGTACACCGGGGAGGTCCCGACTTGCTCATTCACACTAACGATGCCTGAGCCAGATCAGTGCCGGGCTGCTTTCTTGGACTAACTCACCTTCTCAGCAACGCTTTTTTACACAAGCTGAGGGGAACAGGCACCGCAAGTTGCTCCTTGCCCTTTCTTCCAACGTGCATCTTGGAAAACAGCTTGGGAAGGCAAAAAAAAAAAAAAATCCAGCCAGTGTGTTTTTCTGTACATCGTGTTGGGCAGGAGCTGCAACAGCCGGCAGTTCTGAGGCTCCTCTGTGTCAAGACACCACGGCTCTCACAGTCAGAAGTTTATGCTCACCCCAAACGGGATCAGCAGGGGAGGAAGAGAAGAAAGTCACAGACATGTGCTAAGAGTACACCTGCAGCTCTCCCAGCGCCGAGTTGAAAAGCATTCTTCGACTTCGACGTCAGGGATGAAACAAACATGTCAGGAATGCCGCACGGAGTGAAGGAGACGCATTTCAGGTGCACCACAAGGCAAAAGGCCTCAGAAGGGGCTTTTCATCTCTTTGCACCCGCCAAACAGCATCTTAAATATCATATGGCATTTACAGAGGCTCTTCCCTCCTAAAGTTCACCGGCCCCAGTGCGGGAAGGCTTTGAGGCGAGCCCCCCGCGCTCGGCGCAGACCCCGGGAGCAGGTTCAAGAGCCATACACCTGGCTCTGCAAGGGGAGGCCGGCAGAGTTAAAGCCACTTGGCAGAGCACGAGAGTTTTCCCTCGAAGAGTCCAGCTGTTATTAAAAAGAGGCAATCGGGCGATGACTAAACATGATTTGAATTGCACATTAGCCCCGCATTTACAAAAAAAAAAAATCCATTCTATTCAAACTCAACAAGCGCAAAAATGACAACACACCCCGGCAAGGTTAACCCTTCCCCGGCAAGCGGCAGTGCAAATCCCCACGCCTCTGCCAGGCAGCGGGACACGCCGAGCCCCCCACACCGCCGGGTCCGGCAGCCCTCACCGGCCAGCTGAGAAATGCCCCGTAGCGTCTACGTGCTGCTGCTTTACAAGCTAAAACAAGTGCCTGTAAAAGGAGATAAAATTGCGGTCAGTTTGCAGAACAAGAAAACTCTTGGGTGCAAGCGTGCCCGCTGCACCACAGCGGACAGCAAAGACGACGACTGGAGCCACGCATGTTTATTCTCCCGGAGATCCCAGCGTACATCGCTTCGCTTTGACTCAAAGGCGGTTTATCTCCAGGCTCTGTGCCCACACCCGAGGGCCTGGGAAGCCAGGCGAGCGCTCACCACTCCCGACTCCAAAGGTGAAAGGTTTTTCAGTAATAAGCGAAGCAGGTTGGGAGAGAGACCAGAGTTTCCTCCTGCTGCCCAGAAGCTGCCGAGGCACCCGTGGCCTGGCAATGACTTTGCACCCCACGACTCATGCTGCAAAGAAGCATCCGCGGCTCAAGAGGGCAGAGGTAGCGACCCATCAGTTCAAATACGACACTGGCCTGCAGGAGGAAACTGGCAGAATTTAATTATAAAAGGCTTCGCACTGATCTCCAAACTAAGCTCCAAGCAGAGCAGCACAGTGCTGGCCATGCCTGGGCCCTTCTCTCACCCTTTACACCTGGTTTCTCTTTTTGAGGAGCACAGCGAAGGCTGGGTTATCAATTTTCTCTTCTTTTCTCTGCCAAACAACTCTCCTGAGCTGAGGGCACAGCCGGACCCTGCAGGGCCCCGCACCGACGGGCCAACCCTTCACCCAGGCGATGCCCGGGGACTGCCCACGTTTGACTTCTAGGCTGGACACTTGGCTTCTCAGACCTCAGACCATCCTCCATGAGCCAAACAGCCCCACGTCCCAGCGGAAAGGCAGAGCCCAAGTCCTGCGGAGGGTGGACCTGGCGCAGAGGGTCGCTCGGTTAGATTTTGGAGTCGAGAAGTCAGCTGCCCTATCGCAGCCAACAGGAACTGCCCTGCGGGAAGAGCTGACATCCAAGAGCATCGCGGGCTGCCTCCGACCGGCAAGGCACCATGGAAAAACCAAACCGCAGGCGTCTGACTAGCAGACTAAGAGAGGAAACACGCAGGCTGAGAGCCTTCATCCACACCTCTAGCGAGTCGGGATCTACGTGGTTGCTCACCGCTTCCACACGTGCAGAGTCTTCAGGCCTCTTTCAGCCAGAAGAGATGAAAGGCGGTGGGGAAAGCACTCCCAAAGCACCTTATGTTTGATCTTTTATGGTCACTTGATTTGGTTTCCCCAGTACCACTAAAAGCTTCAGATTCTAGCAGAGCTTGGAAGGAAATCTCGCAAAAGAGCTGCTGCTCTGCAAATATTCAATGAACCGAACCCTACTAATTGTTAAATCTGTGCAGTTATTCCTGCAGGATGGCAGCTCACATGCCAGCGAGGCCCGGCCTGGCATGCGGCTGGCCAGCAGAAACAGCCTCCCGGGCAGAGCTCCCATACGAACACCCCTCGCTCGCTTTTTATGTCTTTTAAATAACAAGAATGGCCAGAGCCCAGGAAAAGGTATATTAGCCACTAAATTACCCGCGGAATTAAGCTGTTCCATCCCGAATGTTATTATAAGACCAGCTTTTTAAACGAGCTTCTTTTGGCCCTGCGGGATGAGCGTGGCTGCCTAATGGTCCAACCTACAAAAGCCCATCTGCAGTTAAAAACATCACAAAACCTAAATCCGCGTGTTCTGACAAAGCCAGGCCTGGGAGACACCCAGCCACGCGCCAGCAGCGGCGCTGCAGGGTGCCCGCTCTCAGACATGTCGGTAGAAAAGGTGTTCGAGGTGGTCCTGGCTCTGGATTTACGTTGAAGGGTCTCTAAGCCATGAACGAGGGCCTAAGCACCCTGCACCCCTCAGCACCCTAAAGGACCTTCCAGAAATCACAGAGCTGGGAAAGATCAACTCTGCCATGCGATAACCGAACCGGAGAGGGTTTTCTGAGAAAGCCAGGCTTTCCATGGCCAAATCGGTTAAGAGTAGGAAAACTTTCTGGGGCCTAAGAGCGCAGATCGTTTGCGCTTACAGAGGCTTTTCTAACGCTCCTGCAAAACCGCCGGCACCACGTGCACGGCGATGAAGAGGAAGCTCAGAGTCCCCCATAAAAACCACAAACCCAAGACTCGGCGCAACATCACCGCAGAGCCCGGCGCTGCCGGGGGATGCAAAACCGTTGAGTCTTCCAGGAACAGAAAGAGCTGCTTAAGTTATCTTAATTAAAAGGATTAATTAAATGGAAAGGAGGGGACGCTCAGCAGAACTGCGCGAGGTTTAATTTGCCAGCAGACATTCCTCGCCGTCCCCCTCCGCATGTGCGCAGCACACGCACCCCTCTGTGCATTTCACGGGGTGGGGGGGGTTTGGGCTGGTTTTACTTTTGTCCTCTGTGGTGAAGAGGGGTTAAGGGGAAAACTGACTTTGTTTCTCTGGTTGAGACTAGAATAGGCTCTGGAAGGCCAGGAGCGAGAGCTGGGTCTGCCATTCTTCCCCGGCCGCTCCTCCAAATTCCTGCAGCCAAATGGTTCAAGAGCCCCTGAATGGGACATAATGACATCATTGATTGAATCATAATAGAGGGGGAAAGGGGGGGTGGGGAAAAGATGTATTTGTGTTACAGACAAAAGCGAAGTTCTGTTTCACAGCGGGGACCAATGAAGAACCAGATGACTGGGCAGAGGGAGGTCAGAGAGTCCCCCCAGCGTTGTCCCCCCCGGGAGCGAGCCCTTCGCCACTCCCCGAAGGTTTGTCCGGGACGCGGAGCCCTTTCAGCCGGCGCCGGGATCAATGTGCGAGCAGGAGTCCCCCTGACCCCGCGCGGCGCTCTCGTCATTTATTTTTAAAATGACATCGTGGGTGTGTGTAAGTGCGCGTAAAGGGCTGGGGCGGAGGGGGAAGCGCTTCCGAAGGAATAATGGAAAACACCAAATTGCTTCAGGAGCTGGAGCCGGCAGCAGGCAGGAGCGAGAGCGCAGCACGAAGCCACGCCGTCACTTCGTGTTTGTTTGTTGCACAACAGCTTTCTCCCTTTGCAGTAGGGCTGCGGCGACCACGTAACCGCAGCCTGGGGACCGGGTTAGCTGAGCCACGATGGTGCCGCGCTGGCAGACGTCCTGCAGCCCAGCAGAAGACCCTCCAGCCCTTTCAGGGGGCGGCTGGATGCCAAGTTGACATTTCTCTCAGAAACCAAGTTATGGGTTTCTTCAACTGCTGTTTTTCCGTCCTGCCTAGGCAAAGGCTGGAGAAAACAGCATGTGATACCCAATAAGCACTGAAAAGATAATGAAAGCCACAGTCTTATCAGCCGTAGAAGGGCATCAGACGTTCTCACGTGCCCAACCACAAGAGTTTCCAGTACAAAGAGAAGGACAACAACACAGCGTACGGATCCCGCCGCCAACCCCGGAGTCGGCCCCGCACGTAGGAGAGCCAAGGGCAGGCTCTGGGTACCCTACACCATCCCAGGGTGGGCACACGGGCTCCAGCCCGGAGGCACCAGCTCTCGCAGCACCTCCCTCCACTCCTTCCTACAGCCTGGAACCTTCACCACCACGTCATTCACACCCGAATTCCCTCAGCACCAAAACCCCAGTCACTTAAGCACTGACCATAGTAAAGGGCAGCTCCACCTTTGCCTGATGTGGAGCTTATTCACGGGGAAGTGAGAAGTACCAGGGGCTTTGCAAGGGCTTAAAGTGCAAAGTCAGAAGGTCCAGAATTGAAAATTCAGGAAAGCCCTGGCAGGTTAAGGAAAACAAAACCCCCAGCAGAGCCAGAGGGACAGGAGAGGCTGCCTGGACGGGGGTTCAGGGAAGGCGCTGGGGAGATCGGGAAGAGCCTGGTCGCGGTGATGCCTGCTCATGATGTGGCAGCCAGAAAGCAGCCAGCGTGATGGGAGAAAACACCCCGACAAAGACACGCACAGGGCAAGGCCAGCACTTGCCACAGCACCAGCCACAGCACCCACTTGCTGCCGTCACGCCAGACCCGCACCGCTGCCCAGGCTGTCCGAGAAGGGGAGGAAGCCGGTGGCAAGATTTACAAGAGCGTGGGTAGCTGAGGCAGCAGGAGAGAGGGAAATTATTTTTGGATATGCTGGAGAGGAAATGCCAGAGGGGAGGAAATAACAGCAGCTGAGAGCACAGGTGACCGAGGGTCACAGCACAGGCACCGGGGAAGGGACGCTTCGAGGCGCTGGCTCTCCAGCCCCTCGGGCACAGCAACTTACCCGCTGCACAGCTGAACTTGA
>VZTV01093805.1:28659-44388 GCA_013400875.1 Anhinga rufa
CATTCACGGGAGCAGAGAGTAAAACTTTTGGAAAAGCAACGAGGATTACGCCACTAAAATAGCAGAGAGACTGCGGAGGCAGGAAGCGTGAGTGTATTTCAAGCTTTTGAGATCTGCCTAGTCCAGAAAGGGCGACAATGCCTTGAAAGGCATCCGAGTCCAACACTTGTGTTTCAAATTCATCTTTACTCGCCTGCACATGAATCAACCCGCACAGAGTCAGGCTCGCAGCAGCCCGCAATCCACGACTGCTGAACACACCAGGGCAGAGGCTGGTTTCTCCACACACACAGCGATTGCAGCTGCTCTGGTCCACGAGCACACATCGCCTCGAGCTCCTCAGGGCTTCTGTGAGGTTGCTGCTTCGAGCAGCAAACCTAGATTTCTTTTCCTCTGCATACCAGGCTGGAGTTATTTGCAAGGGACACGGCTGGTTGGACAAAACTCCTTATTTGCCTTCTAGGAAACACACGACCTTAATTTCTTTGCACAATCCCATCATATGCCAGCTGGATCACCAGGGATCGGCACTGGAAACCACAAATCCATCCCTCTTCCCAGAGGGACTATTGCATTGCCCTTGGCCAGGGTGCATCGGGCCAGCAAAGACCACCACGGGGAAACTGTTGCTTTGTCTTAAATGAAAAACACAAAAGGGGGAAAAAAAACCTGAGGTCTGTTAAACCTTTACATTTGTCTTGTAACCACAGGTCTTATTTTCCACAGGGTTGCAGCCCTGGGAAGATCCGGGTTCATCTTCAAGCACACCAGTAAGGCACGTGCTGGCACGCAGGCGCTGCCGAGCCTCCCCTTCCCATGCAGCGGCCGCCCTGCCCTGCGCCTCGCAGCCCAGGCCGGAGCCGGGCTGTAGCACGCCACGCAGCCTGCGTTCGACAGCATCCGACCGCCTTTGTCCGGAGGCACTCTGGTGCGGAGCTTCGCCACGTCCAGCACGGGGAGGGCTCTCGGGGTGCCGGAGTGTTAGAAACAAGACTGCACCCCCTCCCACTACAAAGGGTGAACAAACATCTCGCCCGCCCTGCCCTCCACCCAGGGATGCTGCCTGCGCCGGCGATTCGGTCGACACAAACCCCTTCCCCGAGCGACCCCGGAGGGGGCAGGGGCGGCGGAGGCCTCGCTTACAGCACCCTTGTGTTAAAACGTCCATGACTGCCAGCACTATTCTTCACCTTGTCACTTCCCATTATCTTAAACCAACAGGCTCGCATTCAGCGGCTCAACTTGGAAAATAGTGACGTCGCTTCGCAGGGCTTGGGGGAAGGAGAGGCAGCGAGGGGACGGGCAGCACGCACCGATAGCTACTGCGGCACCCAGCGAGCCGAACACGGAGCTGTGCGGGGCTCCTGCCCGGGAGCCAGGAGAGAAAGAGAACTTCTCGGAGGATTAGCGCTCGGTTCCTATAAATCCTTACGGAGGCCAGCTGGAAACTCTCCAGCGTTTACCCGCAAAAGCATTAAGGCTGGAGTGCCCCAAGACTGAGGTTTACCTTTTGATACGGACGCTGTTACCTATCTGCAGTCAGACCTGCTCAGCAAAGGCAAAAGAAAAAGGCCCGAGGCGGCTCAGCCTGCGTCGCGTCGCCTGCCGCTGGGCCTTCCCCCGCAGTTAGCATGGGCCGACGGCTTTCCGGGCTCACACAATCGCCTCTCGCCAGCTTCGACGCTCCTCGCTAGCTGCATTATTTTGTACCGGGATCTTCCGACTTTGTTTCTGCACGCCCATGCAATTCTAACTGCATTCTTCTATCTGACCTAGTTTCTACTTTCTGCAGGACTACCGAAAAGTTTCTGCAACGAGTGAAAACACGAGGGGTGTTAGAGGGCTTTGCTTTCATTTTACTCTTTAAACCAGGACTATTTTTTAATCTTCTCCCTCTGTAAATCCAGCTGCCTTAGTTACCACTAGTCCAACTCAGAGGGAGATGGAAAATCCCTTAAAAATTACCTAAAGCAGCTTTTTTAAATACCTAAAAATATTAAGATTTAAAAGCACAATGTCATGGGAATTTCGGGGCACGGGGAAAGAAGTCCCGAGCGTGGCACCGGGTCTTTGCCCACAGACACGCTCCCATTCACCGTGCCGTCTATCACGACATACCAGCTCCTGCACATGTGGCACACTACCCTGCCCGCTCCACATGTCGCTGCGATGCTGCTCCAAGGGAGAAAAGCTCCTTCTCTGTGGCTGATCTGAGAAATGCCAAGTTTGCTCCACAAACCCACCCAAAAAGCAGAACTCGCGCAGCGGGCCTGAAGAGGAAGGATGTGCGGACGACACGCAGACGAGCTCTCCACTTCTCAGAACAAATACAACCTCACTATGAATTTACGGCGTGGTGAAGACATGTTCCTGGGCCATCTTTTATATATATATTCTAGTCACAACGCCCTACAGAAGATAACAGAGAAGGTGAGAGAGAGACTGGAATTAAGACGAAGCACACAGAAAGAGAAGGGGCCGGGTTATAACCCGGAGGAGACGGACGGCTCTCCTCCGCTCTGCCACAGCGGAGACTGTGTAGAAAGCAGAGAGGACAGCAACAGAAAGATGTAAAGCTGATGACAGCCAGAAAAAGTGAAGTTTGGGGGGAAAAAAAGTAGTATTCAGGGGCACGTGCCCTTTCAAACAAGGCAGGAGCCATCTCTTCAAAGTGACAGCAAAAGGCATTTCTTGACACAGAGCGGCCACATAAGCCAACCACGCTTCTCAAAAGCGCAGGCATATACCACCACGCGTGACACGTCCGTCCCTGGTGCGAGCTAGGAACAGTCCTCGTCCACGAATCCTTTCTCCTTTCCCCTGCCAACATCAGCACGTCTCCCCCCCCCCCGCCACCCTTCGCTTCCTTGGTGGTTAATAGCTTCTCATCCGGGGCTGGCAGGGGGTGTTTGGAAAGACTGCAGGCAGAAAAATTATCCAGGAAAAGGATTCCTCCTCAGCACGTTATTATAAGCTTGCTGGAAGCCAAACAATTAAGCCAATTGTTTTCTCTCTCTCATTTAGCTGTTTTGTATACACACGGACTTTCTGCCGGTCCACTGACCCCTGCTCCGCTCCAACACCACACGCACGTCATGCAGTCAGCCTGCCAGCTCGGCCAGCTGATCTCCGGCGAGCGCAGCTCTTATCTGCTCCATGTAAAACACATTCTCATTAACCGGAATTAAACCAGCATTAATCTAGAATTATGACTGATGGCCGTATTAAAACATTAACTCTTCCCAGCCAGGAGAGTCAGTACCTTTTGATCAAGGGGGTGCTTTGGCATCCTGTGCTGCTGCCGCTGCTCAGGATCCGGCCTGGGACGCCCGCAGGGCTCTCGACATGTCTTATGGCTACAACGCTCCAGCTGTAAAATGGAAGACTTGCAACCAGGCAAGGAAAAAATGAAGTTATTCAAGGTGACACGCGGGAGTTGTACTCCCTGCTCTGCCTCGGTCCAGACGGGTCACTCCACCTCTCAGACACGGAAGCTTCCCCCTGCCCCGAGAAGCTGCCGCGTTGGTGACGGGTCAGGTTCCCCACGACGAGGGACGAGAACGCGAGGTGCGCAGACCGAGATTTACAGCAAAAATCCTTTGTTTCGCCCCCGGCTCAGGGACATGCGCTGGGGAGAAGAGGGCTCCGAGTGGGGACACCCATCTTGGGGTGACCTCGGAGCAGAGTCGCTTCACCTCTCTGCTCCCAGCCTCGGAACGGCCGAGGGTTAATCAGCTAATTGTTCGTAAGGCAGTTTGAGACCTCCACGTTAAAGAGGAGATATAAAAGCCAATTATTTTAGTCATCTGTTCGGATCGGGAAAGGTATTTGATAATGTAATACAAAGGTGGCAAACAGAGCTTTTATGTTATCCCAAGGGCTCTCGCTGTCCATTTGGTGCCAACACTTTCTCAGCAGGAGACTTACAAGGCTATTTTATACATAAAGAGCAAACCACCCCCTTGGAGAAATGCTTCTGAATCAGAGCCACGACGCAGGCAGCTCCCTCTGCAGCAGCAAACCCTGCATATAAAACATGCAGCTAAACATCCTCCCCTGGGGAGCGGCGAGTTTGAGTCTTACAGGGAGCAGCTGCTATAGAGAGGGAACATTTACAAGTGTGGGGGGTTAAGTACAACTAACAGGAGTCAAGGGATGGTAGCTTTAGGTCAGCGAGCGTGTGCTTTAACAGGAGGCCTTGGAGGGGAGAGGCAGCACTACAGGGAGATAAACGCTTGCTTGATTTATTTTAAAAATTAATTTGATGGCCCCGTGCTGCCTTGAGACAAATGAGCACCTGCCTCTTCTGCTCCAGCACCGCCAACCTTTCTGTTCGCCCGCTCTCCTCCCGGAGACCGGGGTCTCGCTTTCCCTTTAGGCAGAGAGGAAGAGGATTTCAAACTTGAAAGATTTCCACCCCAGAGGGCTAACGGAGGGGGAAGGGGGGTTCAAAGCTACAGATGAGTTCACAGCCACTAACGCAGCTCTGCATTTGCTCCCTGCTCACAGCAGGTCTGAAATCCCCCTTAGCTACGATTCTCCCCCCAACATCCCTACCCCTCCCCAAACCAATTTGAATAGGAAATGAAGTGTGGCTCCGGGGAGACAATGGTTTATTGTAAAGTTTTTGCTGCGACGCACGGTATAAAAACCTGCCAAGACACATGTAAACATTCGCAACTGCCAGGCTCCTCCGTAATGAAAAGCTATAAAGAACACCCAGGTGGGAAGCACAATACTACCAGCTAATTAAAGTAACCAATAATATTCCTCCCAGGAATGCAAGAGTGTGTTCCGCTCAGTGGGAGAAGCCACTTCTAAGCCCATGAACTCGGCTTCCTGGTGGAGCAAACAAAAAAGGGACACGGCGCGGCGAGGCGAGCCCTGCTGCTGGACACCGCTCCGCAGAGCGCGCGGCCGGAGCTCGCAGGGGACACAAAGCCCAGCGCCGGGCAAGCCGGAGGCTACAGCCAGCCCTGCCACCGACTCCTGACCTCGGGCAAGTCGTTCTCCCCACCGGTAGGTCTCCATCTGTATGAGGGGGAGCAGGTCACTAGTATACAGAGAGCTGCATTTGCTGGCGAATGGCTTAGGGAGCTCGGACCTCGCACTTCAGTGCTTTCAGGGTTTTGCCACATGCAGGGGCCGCAGCGCAACCGGGGAAAGCCTGCTCCTGCCATAAGCCCCAGCTTCATTAAGCTGCAGCCGCACAATCCTACCCAGGGAAGGCCATGGCCATAAACATTGACAAGGCATATATTCCTCCTGAAAAATGGGAGCTCCTAGTGACAGGGTTAATGATGTTTGAGCAGCCTCTCACCCTGAGCTCCACATATCCCAGCCTTAATGCACTGGCCTCCTTCCCCCACCCCCAAAGGGACAGGAGGGAAGGGGGGGGAACAGCGACCTCCAATGCCAGATATTTTCTACATCAGTGAATTCCCAGGGCCAGTGGAATAAAGCAGAACACTCGTACGTGGAGAAACAGGCAGCAAAAAAGGTCAAATCCGTCCCCCCGAGGAGGAGAAGGGCTTATTTCACAGGGATGGAGCGAAGACAAACCTCCCCTGGCTCTTACCCTTTTCCGCACCGAGAGGAGAGGTCTCCATGCCAACATTATCCAGCTGTTGTAGCTGGACGATTCCTTTTCACTCACCACTATTTCTGCACAGCGCTGCAGCACGAGCTTCGTTAAAGCCCAGAGGAGGAAAAGGCAATTTTTGTTTGGGAAGCGCGCAGGATGTTGTATTAATCTGAGTATCTATTTATCCTTTCTTCTGTTTTCCCCAAACACGCTAAATTCATTCTCTCCCCGGTTTGCTACAGAACACGTTTAGGCAAGGGATTATCACGCCGGTGAGCACACGTTTACCCCCCAGCACGCCCTGGGGCCCCCCCCAGCGCCCTTCAGCAAAGCCCAGCCTTCCAGCCGGAGGCAGAGCGTGGCTCCATCTCCTGCCCCACCGACAAACCCCGCAGCCAGCTCCAGTAAAGACTGAGCTACATCAGAGCTAGGTATGAGGACCAGAAGAGGCGCTACGCTCAGAAGCTTGCGTGTATTTCTCCCCTGGAAAAAATAAATAGCTTCAAGACCAAATTCATCCCCCTACAAAGCTCATCTCATTTGTACTTCAAAGGGTTATTTCCTACCGGGGAGCTCTGGATGCCTTCTCTTCAGAGAGCTCATTACCTTGGTCGTTACGGACTTGGCTCCTACCCCAATCAGAAACGTGCACTTACGCAGCGCGAGTCAAACGCCTGAAAACAAACCAATTACGCAGCCTGCTAAACGGGGTCTCTTCCCCCGTTAAAATTTGGGTGAACAATCTTAAAACTCAACACCTCTATGCAGCAGTCGTAACTCTCTCAAAACCGTATCAAGAGTTGCACACACACAAAAAAAACCCAAGGAAAGATGAAGGAAACAGCGTTGACAAGCCTCCCCCGGGGCCCGGGGCCCATGCCGCTGCATTAATAACAAGATGTAAAGCCTCAAGCAGGACGAAGGCTTTGAACGGTCATGGCACACTATGAGCTGGAGCACTGGGCTAATCTGGAGGTGCAAAGAGTGTCCTGGAGGCCGAGGCACCTTACCTTCTTGGAGAGCGAGGAGACATTCAACCCAAATCTTTGAGCCCTTTCCTTTAATTTATCCATGTTTACCTATAAAGACATAGGAAACAATATATTTTTTTTTTTAAATCACCATCGCTCGAGTTGCAGGGACAGAGATACGGCCGCCTCCCGGAAAAGCCTCCTGCGCAGTGATCAGCCCCAGGGAAAACTCCTCTGGGCACCGCGCTGCACTGACACCCCGCAGCAACAGCTCCCGCCAGCGCCGAGGGCCGCAGGACAGGGCCAGCGTCCCAACCAAAGCAGCCAGAAGCTGCCAGTCTGCCCCTTGGCTTCCTCAAAGCAGCCAAAGAAGGACAAATACCCCAGGTGCCATTCCCCTGGCAAGGAGCGGTTGTTTCAGACCGCGACTGTCAGCCAGCTGTACCTGTACCTTTCCTGGAGCAGTCTGGTCAACAGAAACAGAAAATAAACAGCCTTGCAGGCAAACTTGCTAGCGCCCCTAAAAGTTACCGCTGCTCTCTGGCTGCCGCAGGTTAAGAAGCCATCGCTGCACCCTCACCCTTCCAAAACTATCGTGGCACACCTAAGAAGGTCCCAGCAGCCTGCGGGGGTTCCCAGAGAGGTGTCAGCCACCACGACGGCACTTATCCCTAGCGAGCACAGGCTTTCGGGGACAAGCCGTCTGGAGTACGTGGTTCTGCAGAGGAAACCCTGGTGCTGTTCTGCCTGGCAGATGCTCACGCAAGATCTTTTACACTCCTGTCACCAGAGAAACCTCTAACCTTGCCTGGTGACAGATCTTGTCTCGGCTTAACTCCGTTCCGCTCATCCTCAATCGAGCACGCAAATACCGAGCCAGCTGCCTAGTGCGAGAGCCCTCAGCCCTGCACACTTTGGTGCCTCCTACTTAGACCGGGAAGTCAGGCAGGCAAAGCAGCATCCGCCATTAAAAGCAGAGTAATTTACTACAGGTCATTCACTATGTCCACTCCTGAAGCATAATTCAAGCAATTCAAAAAAAAGCAGAGAATGAAAATCAGGCATATGGAAAAAAACCAAATCCGTCTTTGTTCCTTTCAGCGTTTCTTTCTAGAAGCAGCTCATCTGAGAACACCGTCCCAGAGGCCGCCAAACACTGCAAAGAGACAGGAGCCCCTCGACTCCAGCGCGGGTGCGACACCCAGGTGGGCTGCGTCCTTTAACTCCCGCTCCACATATGTTGTTCCTGCACCGGTTTGGCAGTTCACCCCCGCCGACAGGAACCTCTTCCTACAGATTACAACACGTGATAAGGGCCTGACCAGCAGCGACTCAAGAACAAGAAGCGTTTCTTACCGTGGGTTTGCTGTCTGCAGAGAGGCCTGAAATGAGGAGGCAAGAAAAAGAAAACCCAGTTAGAGAACAAACACCAGGAGCAGCACCTTATCTAAAAGGAGGTGCAGTAAAGTCACAGCGCTGCCCGAAGCAGCCCTGCGCCCATCCCACCACACACCAGTTCGATCTGCTGTCCCAGTTTTCCCAGCGTCTATCTCTGCTCCCTACAGAACGAATCCCCCCAATTTCTTTTTCACCTTCAAATCACCTTCTCCACCCACAAAACTGCTGCCGTCCCACCTCGCTAAGACAGCTTTGGCAATCGAACCCGAGGTTTTATGAAGCCAGACGATGTCTGGTGCTCTGTTTAGGGATACCGCAGGAAAACCTGGCTAGTGACTTCCAGTAGTGCTTAGAAAAAAATAGATACTGGGAAAGTGTCTGAACTACCAAGAGAACAACACGTGTCCTTTTTCTTCCGATTCTACAATTCCCGGTCGGAGCCCCTGGGCGCGGTCGTGAAAAGGGACAGAAGGGAAAACAAAGCTAGTCCCACCGGCAAGTTTTTTTTCCCAGGAATAATTAAATATTTGCAGTAAGGTCGCTCCATGGATTGGTTCTGCTTCACCTCCTCACCTTTAGTCGAAACTGTGGCCAAACCAAACCTGCCGAAGGTAAACAGAGCTTAGTCAGAGACTCGGGCAAAGATAAGGTCAGCCAGTACCTGGCACGTCAAGTCGTATGTGTGAACTTTTCCTTCAAATTCCTTTCATGAGTGTACTTGAGTAAAACTGCTCTGGGGGTGAGATTAACTGGAACACGCTGTTACTGGCTACTGCAATTACTGCAGCAACTCCCGTGCTTACTCCGCGTACAGCGATTCCCCGCTTTCTTCACAAAACCAACCCCAAAGTCCAGAACGCTAGTCAGATCACCAGCAGTTCATCGTTTCTCCCTTTCACCGCCCTGTCTTTCCAGAATAACTGTGAGAACTGCCAGAAATTTCACCGGTATTTCAGCCGTAGCGACCAGTAAAGCATGCGGCAAACACTCCGCAGTCAGGCACAGCCCAGATTCGACGTGCGGGCCTCCTGCCTCACGAGGAGCACTGCCTCCCCGCAGCTGTAACGCAGCACATGCCTGCAAACCCCCGGTAAACCCATCCACCGGTCGCTCAGGCTGGGGGCATCCTCCACCCCATTTTCCAGGCTCCTCCCCAGCTTTCCTGTCCCACCACCCGAGCACAGCACAGAGCCATGTTCACCTCACACCAACACGACCTGCCGTGGGCAGCTGTGTCCCGAGAGATCTTCTCCCAAGCAAGAGGAGGGGAGAAGGCTCCAAACGTAGACTCACCGAGCTGCCCGCGCCGCCTTCTTGCTCTCCAGGCTCACGGGCACATTGAAGCGTTCAGCCCTCTTCTGCATTCGCTGGAGGAGGGAGAGAAAGGAGCCAACTGAGGAAGAGCGAAGAGTTGAAGGGTACAGAAAGGGGGTTCTGCAGACAGAGGTGGGCAAACTAAATCCCATGGTGGGCTAACGCTCCGACGTGCCCTGCTAGACCGGCAGCACGCAGTCTGGAAAGGGGAAAAACACCTCCCTGCACCCACAGGTAAAGGGAGAGATGCTGCAGGCACCTTCCCTTGGCTTGATGCCACCCAAGAAGCCACCCACAGCCTCCAGGACATACGCTTGACCAAAAGGCACCCTCATGGTTCTGAGAAATACAGGCCTAACAAAAACCCTAACAAAAAAGGGTATGCTACCACTCCGCTGCTCAGGGAGCGCTCCTAGGAAAGGAGACGTGCCAAAAGAGAACAGGACCCGGGCGCTGACAGGGACGGGCGACTATTCTAACATGATACAAGGCTGCAACTGTGCTGGAGGCTGGCGTGCCAGCACGCAGGCTGGAGCGCTGCACACCTTGCCCAGGGAAGCCCTCGTGCCAGAGGGAAAGGAGCAGTGCTCCTGGCAGGGACTACAAAGGGAGCAGCCCTGACTTCCCTCCCGGAGGCAGGAAGCAAGCGGTAGGCACAACTGGCTTTGGCTGATTTGCAAGGAGAGAGGCAAACAAGATTTCCTTTTCTTCCCCCCTAGGCAAAAGGGCCAAAGATGCTAGAAAAGGGGATGGGGGGGGTGTTTGTTTTCAGGGAACTTATTTATTTGGCACAAGCCTTTTCACAGGAGACTGACACCATTCAGGCAGTTGGCTCAGCCTTGCAAGCAGAGTTTGCCATTAGCAGCGCAATTCAAGACGAAATTCAGCTACGTAGAAAGGACTCAGCCTGCTGCCCTCGCTGCAGGCAAGGCCTGCCTGGCTTAGAGCACGCTGCCCTGGGCACGGAAAAACTTGGAAACATCGGAAGTGCAAGGGTTTGCACCTATGAGCATTGAATCCCCTTAAAAGCTTAAGGGAAATATTTAACATTTTATTATTACACAAGGGCCCAAAAATGTGTTTGGTGTTTTAAAGGTTAGAGAAACAGATACTCTTTTAACGGAAACATTTACTTTAGCCAAAAGCACAGTGAGGAGCGTAATAAACATGTGCATCAAAACAGAAATGTTTAGAACAGATGGCTTAGGAACACCACTCCTAACCCTCTCAGTACTGAGGAACTTTCACTCAGCTGAGTAGAAACAATAGAGACAGAAAAACGTCCCACTCGGGTAAAAGCCTATTTCCTTATTCTTTCTGACACTTGGAAGAACATCCAAAAGAAGCGCCTGAAGAGGCAGCTTCTGGAAGGCCTCTCGACTACAGACAAGCCATGCTGGACCGGAGCGAAGGCTCCGCTACCCCAGCATTCCCCCCCGAGGGGGCTCTCACGGGGAGATGGGTGGTGGCATGCCTCCCCTGCACCCTCCCAGACCCAAGGAATCCACAGCAAACCACAGACTGAAACGCGCTCACGATTGCCTGCGTTTATCCCCAATGGTCGCCTTTCCTAGGAATTTGTCTCCTTGGTTTTTGAACTTGCCTGTATTCCTAGCACCTGGAACAGCCCACATTGACAGCCTCCAGCATTCAGTTACGCACCGTATGGGAAAATAATTCCCTTTTATCTTCAAAAACCATCTACAACATAATTTTGCTGAGACCCGAGTCACACTCGATCAAAAAAAAAGTGCATTTCCTGCAAATAGGTTTGGCAGAATTTGGAGAAAACCAAAGGGCAGGAGCATAACTTCAGCAAGTTCTCTTAACGAGCTCTTTAAGCAGCTACAGCCAGGGGCAGCCCCACATCACAGGGGACATCATTCCTTCAAGCAACACTCCCAGCCACATCAGGTGCTGTGTTTCTCCTCATTACTCCTTCACTGAGGTCATAATCCTCCACTTGCGACATCACCCTGGTTGCTGTGGAAATGATCGTGTCCCAAACAGAAGATTAAAACCCTGAAGTAGTGGTGAACAGCAGGGAGACAAGAATCGTGTTTTCATAGCGATTTCTTTCTTATGGAACACGAGTGAAAAAATAAGGGGGAGGATTAGAGAACCACCATCAGATTCCTGAAACTCATAAGTTTCGCAAAGTTTTCCCAGAGGACTCGGCAGCTTCTAAGTTTGTTTGTTTTAAATAAGCCCAGCAAACGTAAGTGACAAAGTTAGGGGAGATAAAGACAAGATGATCTGTTAGCTCCTATCAGCTCCTCCCCAACCGATTACTGCCTGACGCGTATCCCCAACAAAGCTTTGTGGTTTTATGTGTCTGAAGCAAGCGGGCTTGCAGCGAGTCCCGAGGGAGAGGGATGTGCCGCGGGCCGGTGAACCCTGCGGCGGAACCCTTCATGTTCCCAATAGCAGGAAACACAACTTATTCACCAGAGTCGTAACAGAGGTGGTTCAAGTCTACCAGCCTTTATCATCCCGAGCAGAGGACACTACGGGGCAAAGCCCACCTTAGTCTGCGATGGAATGACAGCCCAGGAGCGGCTCGGCTTGTCGCTGCCAAGTCGGAAATATTGAGGTGGGGTCAGTGGTGGTTGGTGGCGAGGGCAGCGGCAGCGAGCAGCAAGGAAAGAGGCGTCAACGGGCAATTGAGAGAAACATCCCTTAAGATCTAGCGTCAAAATGAAACGTGCCGTGGGGTCACCACCCTGCCAGGTCACTCCACAGCCAGCAACCGGTCATCAATATAAAATCCAGGAAAAATAAAGCAGGTTTACAATGGAAACGCTGACACAGCCCCAGCGACACACAAAGGAGACTTTGAATGAAGGGAATAAGGAAACCGACACCTCGGAGGATGAAGGAGAAGCAGCCTTACCTCCATCTGCGATATTTCTGACGTTATTTTCACTACCTTCTTTTCCGTAATCCTAGAGGTGTTGGGAAAGAGAGAAATCAGTCAGAACAGCTCCTGCTAGTTTCACAGGCATGCCCCGGCGGGAGCGGTATCGGGGTTCTCCTCCCAGCCACCCGACTCCAGCAACGCCACCGCCATCTTAGCCTGTTTGTAAAACAAGAGCATCCCCGAGCCAGCATCCCCCTCGCAAGGGCAAGTGCCGAGCCAGATATCGATGCTAAAGTGATGTATGAAGCCTGGGAAACTTATAACCAAAGTCTAGGGTGTATCAGGGGCTGGACACGCGCGACCCAGCGAAGGCACAGCCGTGGGTTCTCCTGCGAGGCCAACCAGTGCCTTGAGTGTTCCCGAATTCCTCTGGCAATGAGGGGGAGCAAGCTGGAAAAGACACGAGAACCAGCCACGCTCTCACGCGTTCTCTACGCAGGCTTGGGGGGATAATTAACTCCGTTTAAGAGAAACGTTCTGTAATTTTAGCGGGGCGCTGCAGATGCGTCTCAAAAAGCCGGCTGAGTATTACAGCAAGAGGCTGCAGAGCTACGCGCCCCAGAATAAACCCCTGCCCATCTTAAGGCTCTTAACAGTAACATTCAGCTCTTGTCAGAAGCCCAAAGCCTCGACTGCAAGCCCCGGAGAGCTTTATTCCTTTATGGCCCTCAAATACAAAGGATTGTTCTGTTCTAGTTCATGGGACAGCCACAGGCAACTTTCCCCAGGTCAGCACCAGCACCCCGAGCCCAGGCTCCATTTCAAACACACACTTCCTGAACAATGTGCGGCTGACAACAGCGGGACCTGTAAAAAGACTGAACGAAAATATAATGGAGTGGGCGTGCTCCAAAGTTTATGCTCCGAAAACAGAGCTCAGCCTCGAGGGGGGAAACAAAAGAGGAAGAGACAAAGTTCGGAAGTTCCCAGGCTAAATGAAATAGCATCCTCCTCCTCCAAACAACTCCCATAAAACAGTGGGTCACAGCCAGCCTCATTAAGGTCTCCCATTTAGAAAAATGCACTGCTTTTGTTCCAGATTCCTGGACAGGTTTCTCATTTTATGCCCTGAAAGGTAGTAATGGTTTAATGGCACTTTCACAGGAAGCAATTCTGCCTGGGACGTGGGGCCGGGCGCTCCCGGCGCAGCTCGGCGGGCACAGGACGCCCCCTCCTGCCCACACGCCACCGCAAGCACCGGGGCTGCCTTCGGGCTCCCGGAGGGGAGAGCAGCCCCGCAGGCAGGCAGGCAGCCCACCGGGCCGTCCACAGGGCTGAGGCGGGGGGGCCACAGCCCTGCCCCGGCCCCCTTTGGCCCAGCCTCCAAAAGGGGGCTGTTGGAAGCTTATCGGCACCGGCCCTCGCGCCCCGCGGGTTTGCTTTGGTCTGCTCAGAAAGGATAGTTACACATCAGGCGATTTTACAGGAGGCTCTTCTACTTTGGCGGGCGGCTCTACCGGCTTCTGCTCTTCTTCCTGCAAGGCAAGGAGTCGAGAGGAGGTCAGATAATAAACACTCCAGCCAGCTGAGCAAGAGAGAACCACACCACAGCAGGGACGCTGACAAGTCTTTTGGGTTCTCACTGGTTTAAAAGGCACACGCCTGGAGTTCAGCCTGCACTCGCCCAAAGATCTCTGCGTTGCGTGTTTACCTCAGCCCACTACGGCAAGGTTCGCAGCCAGAAGCAACGCGACATGCTCACGGCATGTAGTATTACATGCAAACCCAGCCTCAGCCTGGCAGGGCTTGAACGCAAGCTGTTCCAGACACAGACTCCTGATTTATCCAAAATCTAATCCCTTACCAGAAAGTCTGGGCTTCACAAGGCTTAGGAAATAACTCGAGCGAGACGTCCCCCGGCCCGCACAGCCGAGCCACCAAGGAACATCGAAACTACACAGCGCTCATGCTCGATGCCCAGCATCAACCTGGTGAGACCCATCTCACCTCTCACCAAACACTGTGAAGCTGGGGAGAAATCTTCCACGCCCTCCTGGCGGGGTACGCGTTTGCCAAGCAGCAAAGAGCCTGGCCACTGGAAGAATTGGTTTCCGCTGGCATTTTAAGCGCAAAGCGCTTCCCCAGGCCGGATCTCCTTGCCTCCCGCAGAACAAACTCTCCTGCTTCAAGGCTCGCCCAGCCCAGCCCGTGCCCGGCACTGTCAGGCCACCAGCTCGGCAGCTTTTCCTCACATGTTAGTTCTTAAAAACCACACCACGCTCCGACCGCGTTTGCTGTTCGGTTTGTGACAAAAACACAGGGCAGCGCCGTGTGAATCCTGCCAAACGCAAACGGGACGACCCCGCTCCCAACCGGCGGCCACACCGGGGTCACACGTGCCGCCCGAGTCCCTCCGCCGCGCGTCCTGCAGGCTAACGCAGCGACACCGAGCCTTCGCAATAAAAAACAGCAGGTTCGGACCCAACGAGGGAAGGCCACGCTTTAAAGCGGACACGGCCCCAGGTATTGCCTCGCTCACGGAGCCGCCACGCGGCCGGCGGGAGGTTGCACGCCGCCAGGCGAACCCGGAGCCCCCGCACAGGCCGCCGGCAGGACAGGCTGCCCGAGAGATGACCTACCTCAATTTCTTCTCCCAGGACATCTTCTTCGTTTGCTTCTTCTTCAGCTGGAGGACAAAACACCAGAGCGGTTGCAGCAGCAGGTTACCGGTTACCTCAGTAACACCTCTGCCTTCCCAGGTAAAGTCTACTATGAGAGTTTTACTTGGGAAAGCGGGAAGCGAAGGCAGTTACAGCCACGCGCTCAGAGCAGGGCTCTCCTCCTCCCACCCATGCAAGCGGAGGCCGAAGCCCAGGGGGTCTCTCCCCACGGATAACCCCGGACGGAGCCCGCTGAGGCCCCAGCCAGCGCGCGGCACCCACCGTGCTCCTCCAGGTAAGCCTGGAGCCGGTTGATCAGATCCTGCTTGTTGCCTTTCGCTTCCAGGCCACGGGCCAGACATTCCTGCTTCAGTTCGGCCAACTGCGTGAGAGAAGGAGCTTCCGATTAGCGCATGCGGCTCCCTCACGCACGCAGAGAGACAAATGAGGAGTCAAAAGTTTTAAATCATTTAAAAAGCTTATAAATAAGCCAAGGCAACCCATGGCACACTAAGGATATAAAGCTACTGGAGAGCGGGGAGAGGAGGGCCACGGAGTTGGTGAAGGGTTTAGAGGGGAAGCCGGACGAGGAGCGGCTGAAGTCCCTTGGTTTGTTCAGCCTGGAGAAGAGGAGGCTGAGGGCAGAGCTCATGGCGGGCTGCAGCTTCCTCACCAGGGGAGGAGGAGGAGGGGCAGGCGCTGATCTCTTCTCTCTGGTGACCAACGCCAGACCCGAGGGGATGGCAGGGAGATGTGCCAGGTACTGGGAGAAGGTTCTCCGCCCCGAGGGCGGCGGAGCGCTGGCGCAGGCTCCCCAGGGAGGCAGTCACGGCGCCCAGCCGGGCGATGCTCACGCAGCCCTTGGACGAGGTGTGGATTTGGGGTGTGCGGGGCAGGGGCCGGAGCCGGGCCCGGTGGTCCCTGCGGGTCCCTCCCGCTCAG
>VZTV01093808.1:7311-53437 GCA_013400875.1 Anhinga rufa
TCAAGCCCTTGCTGCGGTTCAGACCATTCCTCTCATCCTTTTGCTGGAGAGCAGGACTCTGATGGCATGTTGGGGTGGGAGACTGTGGCTAGAGCCCCTCTGCCCTCCCCAGGCTGAACAAACCCCCTTCCCTCCCACCCTCTCAGCACGACAGAGACTCCTTCTGTGTCCTGGCAGCCTTCTGCTGCAGCCCCCCAGCTTTTTGGTCACTTGTGCTGGTGTGACTGAAAATCCAGTTGTACTCTTCAGGATTATAAACCACCACCACCGCTTCATGTGCTTCCTTCTTTGTCTGTTTCATTTCTGCATGAAAACAGAAGTTTTATTAAATAAAGCTTGGGTTTGGATATGCCTTTCAATAATTCAGTGATGCTACAATAGGTTGTTCTTCAGTAGATGTAACTAGTCATTTACAAATATTGCAGTTCTTGGTAAAATACAAGATGTGGGGAAATGAGCATGATTATTTTAAGTGGTAACTCTGAATTAAGCTCTGGTATGAGTGAACAGTCTTTTAAAAAAAAATTAGAAAAGAACTGAAGAAGCCAATGTCACTGGAGTGAAACACTTGCTTTCAAAGTCTCCTGTGCTGCAAACAATTGTTTTCAAAACAGAGTGCAAGCTTGATTTAGATTTTCTTTTTTCTTCTTCTTCTTCCTAGGAAGCCTGAATTACTGGGACCTAGGCCGGCTATCAGTAAACTCTGTATAGATTAGCTTAGGTAGTTATGAATTCCTCTATTTCTACAAAATCTGTTGGTGTTAAACGTTGCCGCAATTGTCCGTAGCAACTTAGCTCCTGCTTCAAACAGGCTGGACTGCAGCAGAATACAAGGGGTGTATTTACTTCATTCTAAATAAATGTTTTATCGCTTAGCAGTAATTGGATTGCTATTGTATTTCAGTAATTATTCCCAACAGCAAATCTGTTCTCTACTTCGCAGACGTGTTCCCTGACTGACCTTCACGCAGCCTGTCTGAAGGTGTCTTCCTTGAGGAGTTTTTTGTTTTTTAAAAAAGAGGAACTAGTGCCAGGGGTAGAATAATTTGTCTTTGCTCCAGCTGTCATGGTGCAAAAGTATAAGCACTTCAGTTCATGCCTGAGCTTTTAGCTGACCCTGGAGAGGCAGTACCATGCAGTGCTTTTTCAAAATGCATCATGACATTTCAGGCTGTGTAGGACCACACTTCTCTCAGTATCACAACCCAAATATCCTGCCAAAATTTCTCATGCTTTGCGAAAATTTGTTCTGTATTTAATATGTCTATAGACAAATCACTTCCTGAGGTACCTCATAGCTGACCGAGGAATTCATACACTTGTCTGAGGATCAGACAGAGTCTGCCAGGGAAGTTCTGGATCGCTGGATGGCAATTTTATGTGCAAGAATAGTAGTCGGTGATTAAATCTTAATGGGTTTCTAGAGAAGCTAATATTTTTTCGAGAGGAAAGCACTGCTGAATGTCCTTAGTGAGGACTGTCTTGTGATAGCCTGCCTTCTGTATAAATTCTTGTAGGAGAGTCTCTGTGTTACGCAGACCCCACAAACCCCTCGAAGGATGGCTTCATCCCCTGTGTGGTTGTCTGAAGCTCTAAACTTTTGGTTGATTGCCTGCCTGACAGATTATATTTATTTCAAATGTATGGCATTCAACAGTGAACTTATTTCCGCAGTCCAGAATTAGGCTATTCTGATGCCATTTTCTGTTAACTCTGGTCCTAGTCCTGCTTTCTGGGAATGATGGTTTCTGCATTGCCTAAAACATACGTTTCAAGTATGTATAACCTACTCCAGTGTCTGGAGAACCAGATTTTATCAGAACAAAACCATTTTACTAGGTATTGTTACAGTGCTTGCTTCTATTATGCTCACAGGTTTTTGTGAAGCATTTTATCGTAAAGAGCAGCACAATGGCATTAAGCTGCGAGTAGCCGTTAGCTGTGTTGACAGCTGTCATGGTCTTGTGGTGCAGCCCTGTTAAAGCATGTTTTCTGTGCAAGTCTGCCTCTTCATTTAGATTGAGACTCTTTACAAGATATTAGCTGCACTGTAACTCACAGGTCAGGCTGATTTTAAGCGTGAGTAGTCTGGGCAGCATCTGATGCTAGTAAACAAATCTTCCCTTGGAGATAGTGAAGGTCTTTTGATCTTGACTTGCTGTGAAGTCAAATTTTGTGTTTTCTTCCTGTATTGGTTTTCATGCGGTCTCTGATAGGAATCAGTATGTTCATCCTCTCACTTTTCATCACTTGCTTCCCTACTGTGCTGTTGTCACCCTACAACAGGCTGGAGCCCTCCTCCTCTGCCTCCTAAAAGCACTGCTTTGATCTGGGAACGCGTGACCTTGCGTTTCTTCCTTCAGTGGTGGAAACCTGTTCGCTGAATGGGTTGCTAGATTTACATGTATGTAATGGTACTTAAATCACATGAGCAGTGATCTGGATGGTGTGATGGCTGAAGTAAGAAGGGTACATTAGTGCTCGTATCCCTAATCCCACCAACTACCCAACGTACCTAGGCACCCTATGAGGATGTAGTTTTACTAGCTCATTGCTCTTAATGGATCAGCAGCGTTCTTCCTTTTCTTTTTGTTCTAAAGAATAATTTAGACAAATAAGAATAACATAAATTTAGTTGTGCTAAAGCTTTGTGCTCTTGGCTATATCCTTTCTTCTCCCATCAGTATGGGTGAACTCTGTTATTGAGAATGGTGCTTGGGAGACTTATGAGACCTGCTCTTAAAAATCAAAGTATTCAGATCTAGGGGGTTATTTTGACTCCTCTGTCTCTCTTTTTATCCTTTCCCATTTCTTATTACCCTGAGTTTCTTAAATGCAGTCAGGAATTGAATGATTAATCTACATATCTGGCTTATTCAGTTAATCCACAAAGAAAGTGTGTTCAGAGTAATTAACTCACAAAAGGAAAACCAGGGCAGTAAACTTGAAAACTTACTAACTGACTAATTAAAAAAAAAAAAAAGCTATGCAAACTAATTAATCCTTTCTACCCAAGAAATGCAGAACTTGACTACTTCCACTGAAGACAAGTTGTGATATTTGTGTGGTGGATGTGGTCTTTGAAAGCCTCACTTTTGTACTATTCCGTTTATGAAAACAAAGATGAGTTTCTGCTTGTAAAACAATGCTGTTTAGTTTTGGAGCTTTGCATATTTTGCAGTGCATACAACCTGGCTGGAATGAAAAAATCCAAGCTCTCTAGCTGGTAGCAGTTTAGTTCTATCATTTAGTGCATGAAGCTTAGTTACCCAGTAGCGTGCTTTGATGGATGGATTGCAGGTCTAGAGGCCAAGGCCTACAGCATTGTAATCACTTGTGTGGTGGTCTTTAAGCTTCCCTTCTCTAGTTTTCTCACTGTATAGTCAGTTTTATATTTGAAAAGCTGCCGAAAAAATAGTACTTCAGCAGTACTACGTGATTTAGTGTGTTCTAAAAAAAAAAAATAAAAAAATCACTTTTGGGCATGATGTAAGGTAGTATAACTGAAAATATATTTTTCAAAACAATTGTGTTTTTTATTTTTAATATTTCCAGGGAGGGATGAAACAATGCAGCCAGCCAAACCATCATTCCTTGAATATTTTGAGCAGAAGGAGAAGGAGAATCAAATCAATAGCTTTGGGAAGAATGTGTCTGGCCAGACAAAAAATTCATCTGATTGGAAAGTACCACAGGATGGAGACTATGAATTTGTAAGTCTATACTTTGAAATTCAATCAATGTGACAATCTTTCTAGATTTTTTTAGATTTAGAGTTTTATTCAGAGCTGCTGTAAGATTATTTCTTGTTTTGACAGACTAATGGAAACTTGAGGAGATTCTAATTGCTAATGCATTTGGATAGGGCATTTTGAAAAACTCATTTTCTTTAGGTATTTCTCGGTAATCATAACCAGTCATTATCTGTGTATTTTCCTTGTTGAAAAACAAACAAAGGAACAAAAAAGCCTGAGGATATGAAGGTACAAGCTATCTTGCTTTACTTCTTCATTATGCGTTTAAAATAAATAGGATTCCAGATGGCAGTTGGAAAATGCAAATCCTGAATGTATAGTGTCAGAACCATTGAATTTCCTTGTTTTTCTCAAGCTTTGGCACTGGGTTTTGTGTTATTATATAAACATTGAGCTTGTCTTAATTTCTCTTTCAAATCCTCAATTTCAGTGTTCCTAACAAAGGTTCACGTGCTCAGAATTTTTAGGAACTTTTCAGAAGTCCAAAGAAAGTTCATAAGTTTTATGATTTAATTCTTTTTGTGAGGATGGAAAATTTCTGGTTCGAGTTCAAAATGCTAGATGTATGCTCTGCTGAACACTGTTCCCTCGGCCGCATTTTTAAATAAATAGACCTTCACTGCAAGCACTTTTTACTTTAAGTGCATTGTGTGTCCTTATAATGTCTGTTCGTGTTGCCCCTGGTTCAGGTTGTCACGCTGCATTCAGTACTTGGTGAGATTCACTCCACCTTCACAAAGCAGCGTGAAAGCGAAATCCCTCTGCTAGTCACGACTCGAGGAGATGCTTTACTTTAAGGCTGGAATAATAGCTGGAACCTTTCATTCTCTTTGTACAGATTGTATTGACTACTGCTGTTACATATATTTTGTTGTCTTTGCTGCTGCATCTCACATTTTCCCATTTAGACTGAAAAGGATGGGTAGAGGGGACCTGCTGTGTTCTTTCGTAGCCCTTTGCACTATGTTATGTTTAGCTGGAAGGCTTAAAGTCACTGCATAAACATGTTTTGCAAAAACAACCTGCAAGCTGCCTGTTTATCCCAGAGTCTGGACCAAAGACTCAAGTCAGATACTCCATTTATCTCATTCACCTCACATGCTGTAACTTAATTTAATGATAAATTATTTTTCAGTGTGTGGTGTTGCCCAAGAAAGATGGGCTGGTGTGGAGTATCTTAGAAGTCTTTTGTAGTCTGCAGAAGATGTCCCAAGGGGAAATTTGCTGTAATTATTTTGCTTTCTAATTTGGATGGTAACAAGTTTAGCAATTGCCCTTATTTCCACTGGGTAAGATGTATTCCACCCTGCATACCGTGAGCTGTAGGTGCAGGCTGCACCCAGTGAGGGGCACAGGCATCTCGGATGACACAAGGAAAGGTTGGTGCCATTCTAGCAAACGGGACCTACAAGCATTTCTGGAATGTGCAAAGCAATGAATGTTTGACACACATGTGACCTTGTTTACTGATTTCCATTAGTACTGAAGTATTGCCATGTGCATAGATTATCAGTGTGCTGGAAGCAATAAAAGCAAGCAATAAAAGCTAGCAATAAATCGGGCTTTGGGTCACCTTCATGTAATAATTTGTAGAAATTTTGCTTCCCAGCTGTATGTATTTCTCTAGTTCAATTGTGTATGAATATACCAGCCTGTCTCACATGCAGCTTTTGTAACAGAGCTACTTTCTTTCCTGTAGGATAAGAAAAATGCTTGAAAACAACCTTAATAAACATATGGGGGTATTTCTATAGTGCATATCTGAGGGTTAATAGCAATAACCTCAGGCTGTGTAATGTATTCAAAGATTTAAAACTGGGTATTTTTCCTGTTTGGCTAAAAATAGATCAATTTGTCTAGCTATGGGCAAAAGTCATGTTTAATGCTTTATTAATTGAAAGTATCAATGCAATAAGCATTGTGGAATAAGAAAATAGACATTTGCTAGTAGGTGTATCAAATGCATCTGTTCTAGACTTGCCTGCAGCTATGACTTATTTCCGCATTGTCAAAGTAGGCAGGTTTGAGCAGACTTTGTCTGTAGAGTTTGCAGGATTCCAAGTAAAGATGAGATCAGTGACATGCTGGGTGAATACTAGGTCCTCCTGGGCCTTAAGAAATGATTGAAATATTATTGCTTTGTGCTACTGCAGACTAGATAAATATGCCTTGTCTTCTCTTCTGCGTTCCTCTCCCTCCTATGTGACTAGCACCTGGAGTCTCTTGGCTTCCAGGAAAAAAAAAAAGGGCGGAGGGCAATATTGAATTACAAAAATTTTTTGCTCTTTTCCCCTGTGGCAAAACCATTTGACCTTTTCTTGACTAACATTGTTCCTTTGAAGCAGGCAAGTAAGACACTATTTATATCACAATGGCAATGTCATGTTAGATAAGGGTTACATCAAGTCAGCCCCATCTATTGCAGAGCTGAAAACCCAGAGATCCTGTTCTGAAAGGTGATGAACTCCATTTCTCCTAAACGTGATGCTCTGGTTATGTCCTGGTTGTGGTCAGAGATGGCATCAAGCCAGTGTATTTCCAGCAGTGTATTTCCAGCCTTGGATTTCTGAGGTAGAATTTATTATTAACTGATTAGTCAATGCCCGATGGTGTTAATGTTTATCCCCACTCATGTTTGAACAAGGATCTCTAAAGATTTAAGCCCTGCTTGATTACGGAAAATGTTTTCAAGAACATTATGAATTAGTTAACATGGGGAAAAAGAATACTAATTATGGGCAAAAAGTCTTGCTTTTAAGAAGAATACAACAAACTCTAATCTGAAAATGCTGCAGGGGTAGGCTGATAATGGGCAGGCTGCGCTGTATGTAGAATTCCTAATTGCCATAATCAGATCTCAAAATTTTTGTAGTTGAATTTAATTTTGCCAGTGAACATTAGTCACATACCGTTGCACAGACTTAAATTAATAATGCTAGAAGATTTGTTTAGACAATGTCATACATTTTTTCACTGTAATCTTTCAGTAGTACTGTAACATACAGCCAAATTAATTGTGCTGTGTTTCCTGCCCTTAGACACAACAAACCCTTTGCTTATTCCTATTTGAAAAGCCTTTTAGCTGCTCTGAGCAGGTCAGTGTTCTAGTATCACTTGTGGCTAAAGTGGGATCACTTGTTTTTTTTAATTCTGTCCCTGCTTAAAAGGCTTTCAGTCTTGCCAAATCTATTGTAGCACATATTTGTGGATCATTCAGTCATGAATGTTGTGTATTATATCACAAATAATTTTATTGAAAGCCTATTTTGTTAGCAAATTAGCAGGTTCCAGCCATTCATGGCTTAAGGTAGCTATGACAATACTGAAACCTTTTCAGTTTTATTTCATGACTTCATGTGGTTTCACTGGCAAAAATGAGCAGCCGTAGAGCCCCTGTCAATCTTGACTTTTGCCATCATGATGCAACTGCTGTTTTTTCTAATATCTGTAGTGTTGACCTTAGGTTTTTCTGTAACTCTAATTCATAATTTTTCATATATCAGTGAATCTATGCTAATTAAGTGTCTAGGGGCTTGTTTTGGATGTGGAGTCAAATAGGACCTGAACTTTTAACAGGCACTAGAGCAAGACAGGACATCTGCAGGACATCAAGTCTTTCTGCAGGCTTTACACAAGTAGTTGAAGCTGTTTGCTCTGAGGCTTTTTTGATTCCAGCACCTGTGTATCTGCCAACCATTCCTAGCCTGTGTAAGGCAGCCTGTCAAGAGCTTGACTGGTATAGACACTTGGATTGTGTTTAGCTGCTCTTGCTATCTGTGCTTCACTGGAAGAACACCAGGTGACAGCTGAGCTTTTGAAGGAGAGCATTGCCATTCACCTGCAGGACCTCAGTGGAGAACTGCAACCATCAGCAGTCATTTTCTGCACTGGCAATTTCCATCCTGCTGCTGCAGCTCTGGGAAGGAAGCCGACCTTCAGAAACAAGGTTTATGTCTCTTTCCTAAGAAGTATTCTGCTTCCTTTGGGAAGACCTTGGTTTGTTTGCATCTGTTAAGTCTTGGTGAATCAGACCTTCCCTGTTCCTACAATTACAAACAGCCAGTAGTTTGGGTCTTCCTTTCTCACTCCATGGCTTAATGAAGAGGGTCTGCCTTCACAGGTTCTCCCATTGAAGCAGAAAAACTTCGGAGCAGAACTTTTTTCCTTATAAAAATTAACCTATTTCCTTAAGAGTGTCAAGGTTTGCAGAAGTAGAGGGAGTAGATGTGGCAAACCTCTCAGCTTTCTGTGGAAGGACTGCGGAAGATAGATGCTGTCATGGCCTTTGTTCACAGGTTCACTACACTTCAGTCTGCCATGAGCGAACCTGTGTTTCAGGTCTTGTGTTTCCATGCTGTGAGTTCTGCTCTCTGCACTAGCTCATCTTTTTAGCTCCCTTTGAGAAGTGTCTTGTTGGCTGCTGATGGGAGTTTCTTTGGACAGGAAAGATTGGTATGATTTCCCCCAGTTCCAAAACAGACTTTATCACTTTTCAGTGCACAGTGTCATCTGTTTCTCTGCTGCTGGGGAAAACTGTTCTGCAAGCAGCAGAACCATTGTTTCTGCAATTTTTGCAGGGCAAAAGAAGGAAGGTGAGGTGGCAGGAGGTGTTAATTGCCACTAACTGGGTGGAAGCATGGCAGGTGCTGATCAGCTGCTACTTTTGTCTGGGTTTTAGAGTCCTTGCGTACAAACAACAGTACTTGACTCCACCTCACCATCTGCTAGAAAGAGATGGGCAGAGAAGGGACTTTGCTGAGTTATGGGAGGTGGAGGAAGGACTGCGTTTGATCCCACAGCTACAGATCTTTTCCAGTAACCAGTTATGTAGCCTGTTGCTTCCAAAGTGCTTGGGCCACAGCTTGCTGTCGATACCCATCGTCTCCATGGATTGTGCTTCTTAAAATTCACTAATGTTGAAATGAGGCTTCTTTGTTTCAAAAGTGTCTGTAGACCGTTTACTGTGGTCTTTGGTTTTGTTTAGAAGCTCTTGCTCCAGACAGCGTTCCTCTTCTTTGCACTGAGCCCTGCCAGGGGCTCTATGGACAGGAAGCTGTAGGAGTTATTTGGATGGTTCACCAAGCCAGTGGCACAAAAGAGTGAGCAATAGACACATATTTCACACTTGTAATTGCAGTTTGTTCAAATCAGAGACAAAGCAATAGTCTGGCAAACTGCTGAAGCAGAACATCAAGAAAACACTTAAATTTTAATAAAGTCCAGTTTCTAAAAGTATATTCACATTTTCTGGAGTTCTTGAATTATCTGCACCGCAAGAGTTGGTATCAGAACTGTAGCCTCCTTTAAATAACTTTGAATAACTCTATGTCCATTTATACTGACTTGATAGGAAATCATGATATTTTTCATGTCTGTCTGTAAGCAGCTTCAGCCAGAGCTTTTAACAGCTACTGCTTAGATCTTTCTTTCTTACAAGTATAATGTAAATGAAAGCAAGCTGTCCTCTTATCTAAGTGGAGGTATAATTCTTTTTCTGGAAGAAGTAAGGAAATACGATTTTCTGTTTACTGAGACAATGTTTCATTATGCTGCTCTCATCTGCGATATACTGGTTTTTATTAACATACTCATTTCTATGCTTTTACTAAGTAGTTTGGAACATTACATTGGAAACAAAGGTTTTTAAAAATAAATAAATAAATAAATAAATAGACCCACTTGTGGTTGTATCTTTACCAGCAGAGAAGGAAAGTGTGTTAGTCTAATGGTATCTTCAGCTTGTTTAGTGGTTTGTTTGCAGTGAAATCACGAATGTGAATCCTTTTCCTTCTAGTGAGATAAATTAGATATTGGTGTGATAGCAAGTCAAATTGCATTAGGGTCATATTGTATTTTTGAGTCTGGTGGTAGACACCAGCCTGACAATGCCTGCAGATCAGGGTCTACTTATGCATATCAGGTGTGGTCCAGGCGGTAAGGATGCCAGCTGCGATGGATCGTGGCAGGCTGGAGTCCAAACCAGGAAGGTGCGGTGACTGATGCGTGCTGCAGCTCTGTATGCTGCTCAGCCCTGCCGTGAATCTGCAGAAGTTGCAGCTGGTGTCTCACAGTGCACAGTGTTACTCTTGCATAGCCTTGCTGCTTCCCTTACACCACTATAGAACGACTACAGTTAAAAATGGAGATCACTCAGCACAGTATATTTCTTCTCCCAGCTCAGGGCTATGGTGAAGAATGGCTGCATACTGGAATCATCTGTTTCTTTCATTGGAAGTGATTTATAGGGAGGAACTGTTAGAGGGCAGGTGATTTATTGCTTATCAATAAGAGTAAACATGTTCTGTTTTACCATGACCAGAGTCTCTAATTTATTGTATTCTGTCTGTGAAGGTGTCATTTGTCTTGTGAACAGCTTGTTGTCTACCTGGAACATTCAATGTCTTTGGTTTCTCTTGAACATTCATTTGGATAGCATTTATTAGCAATCTAATATTGATACTTTATAGCTTTACTGCCTTTTGTCTGTCCTTCTAAAAGTTCGATCGATTAAAAACTTGGGAGTATTTTCTGTACAATTGCAGGCTTTGAAAATGATGGCAGGCTAAATAATTGGCTCTCACTTTGTTGGAACTGGTCTTTGGGTCTTTTCTAGCAGTAGGAAGAAGGCATGCTGAGGATATGTGGATAGGGCAGATGCTAGAAGAAAAGTACTTGTATTATATGGGTAAGCTGCTGTTGTGTGACTTTTTATAGTTTATCATTTTATGCTGTTTCCTGACTCTACTGTGATCCTCTGAGCTTTATCTTCTTTTTACTTCTGTCTTTTAAACAGCTTGGTAAAGGTGTCAGGTGCAGGCCTCTACACTAATCTTTCTGTTCCTCCTTTCCCCCATCCAAATTACCTAAGTAAATAATCCGAGCTGGTTTCTGAGACTCCAGAAAGTCTATCCACTTGGACAGCAGCAAAAAAAGCTTTATTAGAGTGTGCACGTTTGCAGGTCATTTAAATAGGATTATTTGAGAATCAAACAATCTTGAGACTTCTATTGAATTATTATGAAATTTGCAATACATTCTTTCTTTTCTAAGAGAGCAAGTTACTCTGACCCTTGTGTGATGAACGAAGATTGGCTGTTCCAAAAATTCATTTGAATATGTATAGTTTTGCATAGAGGAAAAACAATGTTTGGTTAAAGTAGAGCTTTTTTCCAATAACGTTTTTTGAAGACTAAACAAAACACTGAGTGACTCTTCAGGGATTTCTCTGTCCAAAAGTTTCTTCCCTTCATCTATCATGAACTCCCCTTTTTCCCACGGGTGGCTGGAATAAAAATTACTTCTCAGGCACTGATTTCTTCCAATAGTCTTACTTTGATTGTAAAGTGAACTTATTTCCTAGGGCGTTCATCAGTTTGAGATATAAAGCCAGATCTGGGATGGCTGATAGATAAGCCTGTCTAGGTCCTATGGAACTAGGGCTGATTCCTAGTTGGGAAACAGTAAACTTGTTTGTGCTGTGCTGAATCTGAAATGAAGCTTTCGTTCAATGCGAGTGCATTAACACCATAATTGGGGGGGGGGAACGGAACCAGACTCTAGTAGAAAGAATATTTTTCTGACAACAGAAGACAGTCCAGAATAGACAACTATTAATTTCCAAATCCCATGGTATCTCCTGCTAATTGAGGGAGATCTTAAAATGTAGTACCTAGCTGTAATTTCCACCGTGAAGTATGATTTATAGAGAGAGACAGGTTTTTGTGATGTTTTATTCATTGGTTTTAAATGTCACCTGCCTTGATTCATAACACTGATGTCCCTTAAATGGATTTCCTTTTTTTTTCCTTCAGCCATCTGTCGAGAATTTTTAAAGCTTTGCTAATTGTTTGTGTTTCTTTTAAGCATTACCTTTTCAGCATATTTAGTATGTTCTTCCCAGCAAATACTTTTAACTGGTGACATCTTTATTAAGGAAAAATGGTTCATTTTGTCACCTTGTGATCAAACATACAGTCATTTTAAAAATAAGCCCAGGAACAGCTTGTTTATCTCTCTTATTGTTTGTTAAGTGGTCTTGAATCTTCTGTAACATTTGCATGAGGAAGACACTCTGAGCCATTACTGCAAACCTCATCAAATTCATGGCTGCTTCAAACCACCGATGTGATTTACAGCAAACTCTATGTACGTAGGTTTTATAAACCTTTCTAAATTCCCTTTATAACAACAACAAAAAAAACCCAGAAGATACCACATTTGGTTTTAAAATTTGTTAGCGATATTTGAAGTTGAAAAAGGTAGTTCAGTGGCTTGACTCATATCTGTTGTGGAAGAGAATAGATTTTTGCTGTCTTACATTTGGTAACAGGGTCATTGTTCACCACCTGCTTTCACTTTGGTGCATACTGACATTGATTGCAAAGCACTTAGTGCCACAACTTGCTGTCAAAATTTCTTTTTTGCTGTATTTTTGTATATAGCAGGCCTTCTGTGACATAAGGCTTTTAAATGAAACTTGTGGTGAGTGGGAAGTAAAATGAGTTGCTGTTGTTTCTGTTGAATTGCTTAGGTCATAGCCCTTAATGGAGACTGGAATAATGTAAGGTGAAATCAACTTTATATGAGAGTATTCAGACTTGTAAATTCAACATCCTGGACTATCTTTGAGGCCTCTTTCCTACTGTAGCATTTAATCAGCTGAGACATTGACTGAAAGTTTTGTGGATGAACTGCGTAACTAACAGAACTTCAGCCAGGGTCTTTGATCATGGGATTTGTTCCACTGCTGCTGTGTGTTTAAGGTCAGGCTGCAACGTGCATTTCTGCTTTGGGAGAAAGGGAAGAGGAATTAATAATTGAAGGTGTGATGTTGGAAAAATCTCTGAGTGTACTGAATTCTTTAGAAAACCTGTTTAAGCCTTGTTATGCCTTGAGATCTGTTTTCAAGGCTGGGTGTGTTCTTGGCACAGCATCTTCCTTAAAGAAAGAGTACTGCTGCTTAAATGAGATCTGTTTGAAATGCTTCTAAAATCTTCTTGCAACTCATCTGTCAGTACAAATGTTTGTTAAAGGGTAATGTAGCTTAAAAAGACAAGCTTGTCCAGGTGTCTGTAGCAAAAAGGGCTCCTTTTGGGGACTCTCTGCATCAGGAGCCTAATATAGCTGCTCTGGGTTGCCTCTTGGAGTCTCTGGACCATAACGGAAAAGCCTGGGGATAAAGTCTCCATCAAGCCTCTGTGAATACTTTCCAGTGGGTAGGATCTCTTCTGGACAAGTGCCTGAAATGATGTACTGTGGAGGAGCAAAGTTACCTCAGCTCTGACTTCTGGACTTGGTGCATTTGCCTCTGTGCAGCCTCTTCTTGTATGACCATAAAACCTGCAGAAAAGCCTAGATGTTGCTTGTTGCCAGTGTTACTTGGCCCATGTAATTACTGCGCGTCTCCCTGTTTATCTCACCAGGAGACTTTGCAGGGGGGAGTTTCATCATGTGTGAGGCATGTTTGAGGTCTTGCTCATACAGAGATGGTAATGGAGTTTGCAGTTGGCTGTGGCTGCTTCCAATGGCCAGGGTATCCTGGGAGGTTTGCCATAGCTCTTATTTCAGTAACCTCAGTTATTACCTACCAGGTTGCTTCAGAACCCAAGCTTTGACCTTCAAGAAAGAGGGAGAAAGAGTAGCTTAATACATAAAGACTGATGTAGTCTGAAAGGAATATTATTCAGAAATTAATTACTTAATTCCTTCTTGTTTTGTGTCTTGCCATCATGCAGGATCATTATAAATAGATGCCCAAGTAATAGTGAACACTTGGGAAAACCTTGCATGGTGAGGCATGCAGGTTCATGCAACTTGCATTTTATGGAGATGGTTCACGGGGGGACTGTCCCAAAAAAATACCTGTCTCTGATTAAACATATGCCCCTGGTTTTAAAGATTACAGCCTCTCCCACAGTCATGCAGCTATTCATTTTTCAAAATGCCCTGGAAATCTCTGTAGTTCAGTCTTTCCTCAGAAAGCTTTTAATTTTCTCTCCCATTTCCTTGACTTCAAAATGCAGCTATTGCTTCCTTTCCCTCAGTGAAGGAGGGGAGGCAGAGCAGCGTTGGACCAGGGTTTTGCAACAAGTCTCACTTTTGGGTACACGAGGTAGGGAACTGGTGTGGTCTTCCTGGAAACAAACCCCCTGCAGCAGCTCTCCTGGAGTGGGAAATAAATTGGGAGACTAAGACTCAAGTTAAAAACATTTTTTGAATAAAGGTTAATACTCCTAAGTGTTAACATAGATAGGCCAAACTTTTTTAAAACTGCAATGGCTACTTCCCATGGATGATACAGTCTTAAGCCTTTGAAATTGAAACTGTGTGTCTTAAGCCTTCATTGTTCATTGCAGATTTAAGTGTGTGAAGTCTTCAGGTAAGTTACTGATGTTAATATACCAGTAGCAAGCTTCTCACTCCATGTTATTAACGAAGACTCTATTCACATACTATACTCATTTTGTGTTAACTAATTGGTTTCCACTTCAGTTACATTTGTGCTTCATGGTAATAGTACACTGAGCGATGTTGTATGAAGGAATCACTCTTACTTAGGTATTCTCACTTCTACTTCTTCAGGAGTTCTGCTTTATTCAGGATAAGTGATCCTGAAAAAATACATCAGCTGTTAATCCTTAAGTGAGCAGAGCCTTTAGGAACAGGGAGAGAGGAGGAAAGGGTATGTCAGATTGTAAGGAAGCTCCATTACAGACCCACACGCCCTTCCTAGCAAAACTTAATTAAACCTCTCAGATTTGTAGAAAATTTTATTTGGTTTAAAGGAATCAGCATTTTCTCACAGATTGCTTTTCTTACAAGAAAGAAGAAAACCCCACGTTGGTCAGCAGTGTGCTTTACAGTTGATTTGTGCAGCTAGCCAGATCTTCAAAGCCCAATAACATGATTTATTTTAGCATGTCCAGAGGTATTTTGGTACTCTTACTTAAGAAAATTAAAGCATAATCACTTAGAGAAGGAAAAAACCCCTCTGCTGTGTTTTTCTTTAATCAAATCTCTGGCATGCAAGTGTTTTTTATAAGCAAGTGATGCTCTTTTTTTGCTCCCTTTTGGGTTTTTGGTGTTTTTGTTGGGGTTTTTTGTTTGTTTTTGGGTTTGGGTTGTTTTGGGTTTTTTTGCTTATCCAGACAGGTTGACCTTTAGCTTGGTTTCTAATTCAGTTACTGAACAAAACCCAGTGAGATAACTTGTCTTTGTGGTTACAGGATTAGTCAGCCACTTTCTAAGTCCCTAAAGGATTTTTTAAGGTCTGGACTTATTGAAGTTCAGTGCTGCAGAATAACAATGACACAATTTGTCATTTCCTTTGTTTAGCTTAAGTGTGTATGGTACTTGGGATGATTTTGGAAGTGAATAAAGTTATTCATACCCATAATTGATACTAAGACTAAAAAAGGAAATTTAATCTTGGAGCTCAGAAGATTAAAATGCACTGGTCTTTTTTTTTTAAATACTTTTTTTTTATGACCACTCATCAATGAGTAGAGCTTTGGATGGGTTTTCTTCCGTAATATAATTTCTGTACGTTGCTGAGGGTAGTAACAGTATGCAGAAATTATATGGTTGTGCTGGCTGTAACACCAAAACTTTCTTGAGTCTTTTAGGGATTCCAGTAAGGATTGATAAAGTGCAATTCTTGGCTAAGAGCAACTCAGGGATGCCAGAGCTATTGATGCAGGCTACGGCGTTCCCGCAGTTGTGCAATCTTCTCTGCTCTGTGGGTAACCGCTCTGCATAATCGCTGCGTAGTTACGTCTGGGTAGCCAGCGAGATCCGTATGTTTGCTATAATCCTCTGAAATTGGTTTCTGTATTGGGAATTTTCTGACATCTTGCCAACTGCAAAGCTGCCCCCTGGCTCTTACAGGCTTTTGAGAAATGGGGGAAACCTTCCAAACTGTGGGGAGGGTGAGACAGTAAAGAAAAGATGCCTCTTAGCTGGTGAAGGAGCAGTTGTGTATCTAAAGCATGTATGTGTCTTCCATAGTGGTTACAGGAATTAGCTACCAGCAGCATCAAATGTTCTGGGTGTAAATATAGCCTGAAATAAGAGATAGTTGAGTAATAAAACTATGGCAGTTCTTGCTGGAGAACAGCAGTGGTGAGCCACTGGTGAGTGAGACGCCGTCAGTGAAGCGGTACTGATGCCCTGAGCAGCAGCGCCTCGGATGGAGGGGCAGCTTCCCGAGAAGCCTGTCAGGCAGCTTGAGAGAACCCTTGCTGAGCTGCTAGCAAGATGCCAAGCTGAAAAGAGAGGTCTTGGCAGCAGTCCTTCCTGCAGATGCAGGACAGAGGGAAATTTCCAGTTTAGACATGATCTTCACAGCATAGTCTGGCAGGCAGCAGGGCAGGAAGGAGAATGGCACACATTGCCTTCCAGTAATTCTGTAGTAGTACAGAGACAATGGCCTGCTATCATGCACCTTTATTTTAATCAAATAAGCAGAGGCACATAGAAAATAACTAGGATCCTTACTCTCATTGTAGCAGTGAGATGTTTCACTTTGAATAGCTGTAAAACTCCATGTTGGTGAAAGTAAGGTAGAGCTAGCCCAAAAAACGTCATCTGAGAAAGCCTGGGTCTCCTCTGATATAACTCTCTATTAAAAATCTTTTTTCCAGTTCAGCTAGGGATCAAACCCTCAGTGTGGGTCTCTTCCTTCCACAAAAAGTGATGATGTGACTGTACTCATTTAACTGTTTCAGCCACTTGACTTGCACTGACTTAGGTTGGGTTGGCCTCTAGAGCATATGATGATCGAGTTGAAAGTTGAGTGTTATGGCTTTGTGGGAAGTCATCTGGTGTCCAGATGAGGTGGCCTGAATCAACTGTCTCCAGATGCACACTGGTCACAGGTCCTGTTCACTTCGGGAAGTTCTAGCCGCAGTGCTGTTTCGACTTCTGCTGGATGCTGCAGCCCATAATGTGTTTTGCTAGCACATTGCCTAAATAATTAAGATGCATTAAAAGCAGAAGCTTGTGCTGCTGAGACTTATTTTTCAAATCCTTTGAAAGATTAATATCTGTATTTTTAATCTTGCATGAAATCCCACAGTGAGTGCATTTCATCCACTGCTTTCATAACAGTGAGAAACTTTACTGACATGCTAATGCTAAAAGCGGGGGAAATCAAGATAATTAATGTTTGTATAGTCACTGGGGTTTGTTCTGATTTACTGTAGCCCCTCTGTAGCATGGCTGCTTGCCAGATTTGTGAAGTTGTAGGGACCTGTCAATCATTATGAAAAGTGGGCAGTCAGTACCTGTAGGTTCTTAGATTCTTGTGTTTCTTGCATTGGACAACTTGGAGTGAATAAATAGTTAATGCCTGCTCATACATAACATCAAAGCCTCCTTATGCTAGAAACATAGATGAGAACAAGGCACTTAATTTTTAGATCAGTGATTGAAAGTATGCCAAATGGTATTGAGCCAGCATTTCAGGAAAAATGCTAAGGAAAAAAATGGCATGCTATTCCAACACCAATTTATATCACCATTTTCAAGACCTAAAGTCTGAAGCACTGCTTAGGATGAGAAATCACCCTCTTCATTTAATCTTGGCCAGAGAAATTGAATGCTTTTTTTGCTGGTTTAAAAAAAGTGCATAGTACAATTCAGTAATCCGTTCCCTCGGAGTATATTTGATACGAGCATTTAATTGATACCACATATAACCAGTCTTTCAAGTTACAGAAGGCCAATTCCAGAATAATCTCAGTTCTTATACTTGTCAGAGCTCACATTCATGAATCCTTGAGATTTGACACCTCTGCCTAGCTCATGGACTTCTATAGCACCCATGCACTCTCGCATGCTGCAGGCTGAATTACACTCCGAGGTGGTTGCTACAAATAGTCGCAGCAAGTGGCATCCAATGGGTGATTGCCTCCCAAAAATAAAACCCTGCTTGAGGAGGTGATAGAAGAAAAGTTCAGAAGTTGAGGTGGATATGCATCAAACTGATCCACGGGCTTCTGGAGAGGAAGTACAAGCGTGCCCTCGGATTTATCGGAAGGGAAGCATCTTGATAGCACTGCTGGTAGCCGAGGTCAAGTGAAGCAAGAGCTTAATTAGTCTCTTCTGTGAAGAGCCTCCCCTCCCAAAGGACATTTGACACTTAATAAACTCTTTGTAGGAATTCTTTTCTACTTATCTCTGGTACCTCACCACTTCTGATGTCGAGTGTGATAACCAGTAGCCTCCTGTGAGGGGCTCTGATGTTCTTCCATACAATTGTAGTCCCAGTTGGTTGTTTTGATTTTTGTTTTGTTTTCCAAAGTAGCCTGTTGCTACTATATTGCACTGGTAATATTTTTCATTATCTCTAGCAGCAAATCTGGCATTTAATGTTTCGTGTAGCTTGGATAACTTAGTTTGCATAAAAATGCTTCTTAAGCCATGTTTAGATTTTGCCTGTCTAAATACACACAATGAAGAGTTGCGCTCCCTACTAATATGGTTCAAGATGTCTTGAGTTTCTTTGGGGGGCTTTGATTGCTGGGCATGCAGTCAAGAACTGTGTTAGATTGCAGCATAAGACTAGGCAGAAAAGGAAGATATAACAATAAAAGCTATGCTAAATAGACAATTAATTAGTTTTTACTTTAGTTCCCATCTAGCTCATATCTTTTCCACTAAGAATTTATTTCTCTGTGTGGTGTGGGAAGCAGCAATTTTATTACTTCTGTATTTTAGTCTTCAAACTCCCACTGCCCCTTATGAGGTGATAATTGCTAAAGCCAGTTTTTCTAAAGACTATTTAAAACTTAAAAGTTTGCCATCAAGTTATGTTGAGCAGTAAATGCCACCTGGAATATTTGGGTGAAAGGCAGACCGATTGCTGCGGCTGGGTGTTTCCTTTTTAAAAAGCCACAGGGTATTGGTGGTAAAGGTGGGAGGATATTCAGAAGATACTCTGTGTGAGCATGTGGAAGGCAAGTGTTCAGACTCATAGAAATTATGGTAGAGGGGTATGACTAGAGGGCTAAGGAAGGAGAGTACAACTTCCTAATTTTATTTGTAGGATTTGCTGTAGTATCAAGACTTGAAAATGTCTTCCTTCTGCAAAACTGTTCAAATACTTTCACCATGAGGAAAATAACCCCATCTCACCAATGTCATATATATTCTGATTTTGTTCCAGAAGTCAGGGCCCATCTGCACTTTTGAAAGGTGATGGTAGAACAACTGCATCCCCTCCCTGGAGATGGAAGATTCATGTTTGGCACAAGCTTCAGGACTTCTAAGACAGTGTTTAAAAACAAAGCCCAGATAGCATGAAATGTTGCAAAGATGCAAAGAAGAGGCTTTGTGCTAAATCTAGGGATCAGATTCAGTGTCAGCAAGTAAAAAGAAAGTTGCAGGAGGAACGTGTTTTTCACTTGCCCCGACATAATAGTTTTTGATTCCTGTGCAGCCAGTGAATTAGTGCTGTGCTGAAACTTTGTTGGGGGAAAAAATGTGTGAAAGCTGCTGGGAAACAGCTTGTTTCTATTTGATGCTCGTAATTCATGCAGCAAGAGGATTCTGCCGGCAGTATTTTTGGTAGAGGAGCAAATAAGAATGATAGCTGAAGTGACTTGGGGATTACTGGATGTAATTTATGGACTCTATTTATGTCAGTAGTGCAGACTGGTCCGAGTCAGTGGTGACCTTGTGTTGCTGAAGGGCTGTTGAGGGACCAGAGGAGTAGGCTAGGTCTGAAACTGCTCAAGCTACAGACCCTGCTGTAGGAAAAAAACTAGGCAGGGGTGCTCTTCAGTGTGAGGACTGTGGATACCAAGAGAACTGTGATAAATCATTTGCATCAGCTTCTAATTCAAAAAGTTTTCACTGTTTGGGTTTTTTGTTATTCTCTAGGCTTTGTGTTTTACAGTGGGTCTTGTGTGAAATATAAATATAAATCTGGCATGCTCTGTTTTAAAAATATGGTGGCAGGTTTTTAGACCTCCTCCTGCTCAGGACAGAACTGCATAGGTATAAATTTCAGACTGTGGTGCCCTTGAATATCAAAGCTGTGGCCATGTCTAACATGTTTGCAGAAAGCCTTTATTTATTCTCCTTTTGCTGCTTAGATTCATTTACCTTCAGTAGAATATTGTGTTGCAGTGACACTTTACCTGACTCTTAACAAATGCAAGTGGTATTTTTTTTCTCCTATTTTTAGAATGCTGATTTGAAAGGACAGTAACTCAGAAGCAGTTTGCTGGGGTGAACATTGTTCAGCGGCGTAGTTATCCACAGGTCTGTCTGAAATGCTGGCAAAGGGATGTCGTGAATAGCTTACAGATCTTCTCCTTGAGGAATAAATTGTGTATCAAATGATCCGTTCCTGATTTGTCCATCATTACTGCATATGCATGGAAAGGCCGTAGGTTATGTCCTTCTGAAGGATGTAATTATATATGTCCTTCTGAATTGTATAGTAGAAATCATCAGCATAGTAAAACAAGGTGTTGCTGTCAGCGGTGTCCGCAGCCTGAGGAACAGCGAATGACATGCGCGGCGGTGGGCTAGAGGCTTTCAGGTGAAGACTTGCACCTCTGACGTTTGTCTTCAGTCGGGCATTTTTACAGTTAAGATCATTCTCAAAACCTTGAGTAAAAATACAGCTGTTAATCAAACGGTTAAAAATTAGCTTTCTGCTCATACAGCCTTGCTTGAACAGTCTTGCTGTGCTGCCGCCTCTCCCTGTTAGTAGATTTGTTTGACCAACCTTAGGACAAGTATTTTATATCAGTCTTTACATCTGAAATGAGATCCCTTCCTCTAAAAGTTTGTCTTAGCTATTTGATCACTGTGGACAAAAATAGGTAGCTTTTACAAAGACGCTTAGACTTCTTACAACAGAATAATTGCTGAGGAGAAGTGAGGAGAGGGATGGGACTGAGCCCGTGGCTAAAACCAGCTCTAATTGCGGCTGCTCAGTGCTGAGGCTTTACCCTGAGTAACTGTCTTGTCATGAGATGCTCCGTCCTTGTCCCTCTTTTCTTATTTTGCTTCTGGCATTTCTCTTAAGAGAATAATGTCAGTATCCCAGGAGTCTGCCACTGCAGAGTCAGATATGCTAGAGTTTAAAAACTTCATTTCGGGGAGAAGGTCTGTCTGTGGCATTGACTTACAGTGAAATGCCACACAGTAAAGTGAAGTGGAGGCCATCACATTTTAAGCAGTTCTCTTTTTTTGTTTTAAAGATGCGTGTGCAAGTGGAGGCACAAGCTGAGTAATAGCCCAGCCCAGGTCCCAGGGCTCATGTTATCGCACGCCTGAAGCACAGTGGGAGCAGAGGGCTAGGCATCCTCTGCAACTGCGTGGGCGCTTGGCTCTCATTCATTAGTAATTGGGCTCCTGTCAGTCTCTCGTCAGCTCATCTGTAGTGAACAGTCACGTTCTGGACCTTTTACTAGTGTTGCCCTTTGGCTTCTCTGCCTCTTTTAGGAATAGCATGGCATTTACAGTCACGCTGACGTTATTCCAGATAAAAACTCTGTAATTAGTTCATTCTCATCAACACACAGCATTACGCACAGGATGTGCTTCTGTGCTCTTATATTTTTGCACTGCATCGCCTGGCCTCTCTTCCTTCTCCCACCATCCCCGTTCTGTTTAACACATGATCAGTCTCCTTGAGCAGCTACTTTGTTCTGCATTACGCATCTGTGCAGGTAACCCACTTCCCAGTTTGTTCGTATTAACTTATATATGTAGGCTTTTACCCACTCCAGACTTATCTGTACTCTAAGCATCTTCCCTACTGTTAGCCATCTGTCCTGACAAACGCACAGCCCCAGGAATTGTCAAAGCCATTGCGTCCCTTGGCAAGCAGTTGCTTACAGATAGCAGAAAGACTTTGTGTGTTGGTATCCATGGAGGATGTCCCATGATGCTAGATAGTGTTCAGGAACATTCATAGGGCAGTTTTTTCTTCTTACTGCCACGTTCTTGGGGTCTGGAGAGACCATCGCTGTAAATCTGCTCTGCCCTCTGGTCCGCCGACTCTGGCGATTTCTCTCTGCCTATAAGCAGCACCCAGACCTTTGGGAGGGTGATGGAGAATGCTCAAAAGGTGTCCATGGAAGATTGCAGCCTTGGTATGATTTCTGACACCTCATAGTTGGCTTAAGCCATGAGCAAGGTGGTTTAAATCCGTTCCAAAACTCTGGTTTAGTATTCTAGCGCTGGCTAGTCTGTGAGAGCTGACAGCCTTTTGATCCGATAGAGCTGCTTAGTATATGTGTTCAGTACTTGAATTAATGTTGTCTTCTTTTTTGCATTTTTATTTGAGTGTTCAATTCCCTGGGCTGTGAGGAGGGGGGATGTTGAAAAATTGCCTGCTCCATAATAAATTATTGTGAAAAGGCAACCGGTGCCATGCATCAACTTAAACTGCTGTCTGGTAAAGTTGCATTAATGTGTATAAATAATGTATATCTTGGTGGAGGAAGTGCTTTGTCTTTCTAATGAAGAGTTGGCTGATTGGAGAGGCCGAATGACTGTATACCCTTGGTAAAAAGGGTATACAGTCATACTTGTTTCACTTGTGCCTAGATTATTAAAGTGGATTTGTGATCCTGTAACTGCAACTAGGAAATATCTTATTTAGCAGAATATGCTTAAGAATTTCAAAAGACCTTGTGAGAAATCGACTAACAGATGACTTTGTGGTTTGGGGACTGGTATCTCTTTCACCTCGGGAAGAAGGATCAGGATTTCTATATTTTAGTATTTACATACGTTTTAAGGACTGATGCAAACTATACAACTGCCATTCAACAGCCAGTAATGCAGTTGTTGCCCTGTAATAGGCAGCAAGCGTTTCACTCTGTGTTTTGGTTCAGAAGTGGCTTGAAGAACAACCATGATAGCTGACTAATTAAGAGCTAAACCAGGACAGCAGTGTCACTTGCACTTAACTGAAGTAAAGATAAGTCACTCAGTTATGACATTTGTTGGAAGTCTAAAAATTGACACTTCTTTGTTTACCAAAAAAAAATAACCAAACCCAAATTATTTTGCATGTTCTTAACTTCCACAGCAGGTGGTCACTGAAAGCAGGGGTGCAAGTAGTCATTCCTGTCCTGCTGCAGTGGCTGTAAAACGGTGTCTCCCATGTGTTTCTGGGGATCGCTTGGTCTTGGATGGGAAAAGGACTGGTGGTTCGGTGAACATTTGAAGTGCTTCCAGTGTCTGTGTTTTTTACCATAATCCTAAACTCCCTTCTGTTCCACAGGTTATAATAGTATAATATTACGTAAAGGGTGTAGCTATGGACGATCTAAACTGTCCCAGGCCACGCTTGACATCTCTAATCACAGAATAAAACTTTTCTGTGCCAGTTCTCAGCAAATTGGCACACACAAGAGAACCAATTAAACAAAGGGCAGGCAGATAGGGAATTCAGTGAAGGGAAGCTTGTCCAGACTAGCCTGACATCTTCACGTGTACAGTAAAATAGAAATTGTACTTGCATATTATATCAGTATGAGGCTGACCCAGAGTGACCTGTTGTGTGTGTTCTGGGATTTGTAACGTAGAGGAGTTTGAATTCCTCACCATGACTGAGGTTCAGCCCGATTGTACATAAATTCTTTTTTTTTTAAATGCAACTTTTGTCAATTATTGTTTTTTCTTCCTATTCCCTTCTGTCTCCCTCTGTCACTTAGCAGAAAGAAGTTTAGTTGCAATGAAAGGGGAGGGGGAGAAAACTTCACTTCTATTCCATCTCAATACAGTATTTCTGTTCTAAGTCTGCAAAATGAAGCGTTAGAAAAACAACTCAATGGGGGAAACATTTCACTGTTTGTTTTATACACTCTCGCTGTCACTAAACAGAGCATGTAATATATCTGTAAAATGAGCAAAAGCAGCCCAGTATCCTGAGGCTCATGCCAGTCGCATTCAGAGAGGAGCCCAGCAGCCTGCAGCAGAACTCCTCCACCTTCTCCTACTGGAAGACACGTTGTGACCATCAGATGAGCAGCAAAATCCCCGTAGATGTGTGGATGGTGGCTGTGTTGATGCCAATGTCTGTCTTTTGTCTCCCTGCTAGCTAAAGACTTGGAGTGTCGATGAACTTCAGAGGAGGCTTCAAGCCCTGGACCCCATGATGGAGCAGGAGATTGAAGAAATCCACCAGAAGTACCAGTCAAAGCGGCAGCCAATCCTCGATGCCATTGAAGCCAAGAAGCGGCGGCAGCAGAACTTCTGAGCCACTGGTAGAATATTCTTCCATCCTCAAACAATCAGCTCCTTGCTTTTATGGCTACTAAACGTATTGATTTCTATTGAAATATGCTAGCAAAATAGAGGGCAATACTTCTGCTCATTTATTTTTCCATAGCACCTTTGTGAACTCAGGAATGCCATTAAGTGGAAAATCCTGATGGTATATTTTAATGTTAGTCATATATTTAAATCATTATCCCAAAGGAGTTTTGTTACTGTTTTTAGAGGGATTGTTTTTAAATCAGAGGAGCAGATAGAAATAGGCTAATGAAAGTTGGCTCTCTCTCTTTTCAGCTGAACTTTCAGTAGCCCATTTTGTTTTAAGTTAATCTGGATTGTGGTATTTAACGGCTGCATCTTTTGTGGTTTTTGTTTTTGTTTTTCTTTGTGAATGCACAGACTCAATTCCAAGCTGTTAACTCTTATCTTTCTACTGCTAAGGTACAGATAAGTTTTAGGTCACTGAAGAGAGCAGGTGAGAACATGTACAAACTGTTCCAGCCTTTTGAAAGAAACTTAAATCTCATTTTTTAAAAAGCCTGTAATAAGCCCCATGCCTTACGCTGTGTGCTTTAAGCAAGTGTGGTTTCTTCAAGACCTCAGTTTTGTCCTCTTTGTGTACTTTATGAATTAATACAAGTAGCTAAAGCATGTTGTGCCTCCATCAGAAATTACATTCTGTAATTTAAAATCCACACTGATGTAAAACCAAAAGCCAGTCGGTGATCTGATTCCCCTTCGTCTGTCTGTTTGGAAATGTCCTTCAGGGAGACCCTGCTGACGGTGGAGTACAGGAGGAGGAAACAGTATTCGAATGGGTGGAAGTTGTGTGAACCTCTCTCAGGAATTAGGTACTTCTGCTGTGTCTGAGAGGACTTAAAAATCTCCACAGTTCGTGAAATATTTTATAGGCTTCATTTCAAATTTACATTTTTGGATGCTTGAATAAAAACTTAATTTCACAATCCTTCACATTTCTGCATGGTTTAGTACATCAGAAAAGTTGAGCTGAATATAAACACTTTGTTGAATTAACAAAGATGTGCATTTACGGTGGTGGAGCAAAGGCGGAGTTGATCTGGATGAGAAGACAATTACCGATGTCCTACTGGAAGAGATTCAGTCTCTTCTCTTCCAGTTCCTCTAGATGCTCTTGTGTTCTTTCTTTAAATTTCCCTGCCATTCCTGCCCAGTATAGCTCAATCAACGAAAATGTCCCGGCGTGTACAATCGCTGTGAGGATGGTGCAATTAACTCACACCAGTGGAGTGGAGAGCAAAACAGAAGCAGCAAAGAGGTCAGCCCAGTTGCAGGGCAGGGACCAAGTGCTGCCTCTGCCCCATGGGCTGTAACAGCAGAGTTACACAGTTTTAGATGTATCTAGTATATGATGAAATATTTGGACAGAGCAAGTATTTCTACCGATTTATTTTTATTTTGCTCTGATAGAGGGGACAGTTTCCATGTCATTCTTCTGAAACAGGCCTTGGTACGTCACCCAGATAATTAAAGTAAATAGCAGTGTCTCCTGAATCAAATGCTGCTAGGGAGGTGAAGTGTTCATTTCACGCTTCCGTAGGCTCTTTTTTCCCCCTTGGAGCAGACTCTTGGCTACTGTTAACAGGTATACGCCATTGCTGTGAAAGGAACCAAGCCATTTTTACCCCCTCTGCAGATCTGGTTGCCTCGGTTTGTCTAGGTTTGATACACAGTGCAAACACAGCTGTTCCAGAGATCAGCAAACCAGCTGTCCCTAAGGGAAAAGGGAGGCAGTAGGCAGTGTATCTAGGGTGCTGAAGTAAGAGTACATCCTGGGATAAGCAGCTATTTGATAGCCTCAAGTATTGGGAAAGCTTTGAATTAGGAAAACCAAGTAGCTGAAAGCTTTGTTGTTAACGGGCTAAAATCCCTTAGTCCGGACTCTCTAATGGGGTCTGGTGAAGTGCTGTGTGAACATCAGGGCTCATACAGCGCTCATCTGAAATCTGTGCAATACGTTCTGCCCTAAACGTGTGTTTATTATGAGCAATATTCATGAGAGTCCTTGGCATCAAAGTAACTCCCACAACTTAGAAGGGAGTTCTCTGGTCAAGTGCTGGATCTTGTATTAATCGCTTGGATGGATCTGGCCCAACACCCCTGGTGTGATAGACATGGATATGTGACATGGTAAACGGTGCACTGCTTGCAGGTGGTGTGGATCAAGCAGATTCTGCTGGGAGTAGTTTTACCTCTGCACTGTGTAGGTAACTTTCTAGTGATCGGAGGGCATTAGAAACCCCAAGTCTTAGGTGAAACACCACAGGGTGGTGTCTATTTATGGAATATGCAACCTGTGACTGCTGTAACTGAATGTAAGCACTCTTGAAATACTCTGCTGATGTGATTGTCTTAAAATATAGCAAATGAACCAAAATAAGTAAAACTGGTCCAATGGCTTAACTGTCTTTGAACCTTTCTTAAATGCTTGCAGTGGCTGAGACTTGACGATGTTTCTTGCACTTGGAGCTCTAATGCAGAGAGATTATTTTCTCCTTCACTGATTTTCAATCTGTTTGAGAAAATAATTCCCTTTTTGGTCCCTTTGTAGAGCATCTGGGAGCACAGTACCTGCTCACAGTACTCATCTTGGAGTCCTCCAGGCTAAGACCAAGGCTCGTACCCTAAAGGAAAGCTGTTCCGACAAAGTTTGCAAGCAAAAAGCTTGCTTAATTGCAAAGCTGCATTCGTGTGCTCCTTGGGCCCATCTGCATTGCTGAAAGTGTTCTAGACAAACCATTATCTTTGCTTCTAAAACCCAGAGATAGTGATGATGTCAGTCATGTGAGACTTAAAAATGTGAAGTTTTTAGCTTTAACTTTTTTGTAACAAAGAAACTAGCAACACTGGCATAAAGTGCTGACTTGAAATGGTATTTTCTAAGACTTGGCTGTTTGTATATATAATGTTGGGTCATTAGTTTGTATATGTATGAAACAGTAAATTTTATTGCATTTCTCTGAGTTTGATACAGGAGATTTTGTTTGATCTTTCTCAAATATCTTGCCTTATTTGTTCAAATGGGCAAATAAACTCCTTATGAAAGCATCAGTGTCGTGACTCGTATTTATGCATTACTCTGGTGTATTATTGCTTATCAGGACAGGTTTTAACATGATGCGCCTCTAGTCAACCAATATTATGCAAAATTCTAGAGGAGCATGCAAGCTTTAATAAACACAAGCAGTAAGCGTGTCAGAAATACATTTTTGAACAGGCAATTCTTTAGCCTTTAGATGTTACTAATTCTGCACCTCAAGGAGAGATTTGCTTCGGTCCAGGGGCAGGTCCGCGTGCTGCCAGCTCTGTGGCAGTTCAGAAGCGTGTGCGGTGGAGGTTCAGGCCGTTTCCCCACACGCCAAGGAGCGTTGGCAGCCCTTCCTGCAGCTGCAATCACGCAGGAGGTTCGTTTGCCCCAAGGGGTGCTCCGGCAGATGGGGAGGGTGAACTCTCCTGTAGATACTTGCTATCTCTGCTCTGTTATTTCACACTGCAGCAACTTTCTGGAGCCTGCAGTCAGGTTTGGGACTAGGTATGTATCAATTTATCCACCTTCCCACACAACAGGTGAGGCTAGAGGCTCACTCGCCTAATTCTGGCTGACTTGCTGCACTTTCAGCTTTCTAGCTCAGAAAAAGATGAAGTTGACAGTGAGTGGGTGCTGCCTTCCAACGGTGAACTGTTGGCTTCTACGTGGTTTCCCTGAGCAGTTACTAAATCTGTCCTGAAGGGATGACTAACTGAAGCAGAGACAGAATTCATTCAGGAGTCAGCTTTGGTTAGCGATCCCGGAAGAAACAAAATAGATTTGAGCTCTTAAATGTTAGGAAGGAGTGTGGAAATCAAAGGGAGGGAGACCGCAGGCATTTCTAGTAACTGGGAAAGCCTGGAGCTCTTGCATATTCTCAGCAACATTACCAGGATATTGTGGAGCCCCGGCACGAAGGGAGGGTTGTTCTCGCAGTGCAGCAGCAGCGCTGCAGCCGCTCCAGGGGAGCGCGCTCCCTCCCTGCTGGGAGCAGTGCACCTGCTCCACTAATCCTAATTGCATGTAGCTAACAAAGCCAACACTGACAAGTAGCCATGGGCTGGAGCTGATGTTCAGCCAGGTTTTTCTCCCCCATGGGGGGAAAAGTCAACTTTCCACGAAGCCCGTAGCACCCACAGTGTTCCCCCCTTCCCATAATAATCATCAGTACTAAGGTACAGATGTTGCTGTGCCAGTGTCCTTTATGTCCAGCTACTCTTTCCTACACCCTCATTTTGTCCCATTTACTCCTGTCCATGGGCCAAAAGAGTCTGAGCGTGTGCTTTAGATAAATGTTTTGAGTGTTGGCTGACAGCCCTGACTTGAGAGTTGACAATTTTTCATTGCGTTAATCACTCTGGCAAAATTTTAAACAGTCAGACCAGGAAACACCCATCAGCTCTTTCCAGACTGAAAGTGACTTAATTGCCCTTTAATTTAAGAGCCCAGGAAGACAGCCAACTTGTTTAAAAACTTTAAAACAGTTCAATTCTGTCTACAAAGGACAGTCTGTTCTGCTTCTGTCTAGGTTGTCCCTGTGGAAATCCATACAGCGCTGGAAGCAGAGGGAGCCCAGGGTCCCGGAATCCCATCCAGGGTGGTCATAGCAGCACAACAGCCTCTTGCAGACCTGCCTCTGCACAATCAGCAGGTGGCCGAGCTGTAGGACAGCCTTTCCTCAGCCCCAAGAGGCTCGCAAGCTCTGGACCATTGCTCCTTGCCCGGAGAGGGGATGATCTTGAAACAAAGGCGCAGGGCAGTTTTCCCCCCTCTGCTGCCCTTGCCAGATTCTGTGTCTGGATGTGAAAATGCATCGCTGGTGCTGTGCTTCCCTGCATGCCTGACCTGTGTTTTTCATTTCCTGAAATTGTGCGACCTGTCAGGTATATTTGGTTAACTTAATTCCACACCTTTGAGGCTATTCATTTAGCTATCTCAAATGGTTAGAACAAAAGCCTTGAGTTTATGTGTTCCCTACACTAAGTGAATAGGTACAGTTCAGATAAAGGCTAAAGTGAACTCAGGAGTATATGCAGACCGTGGGGCTTTCTTGCTACAAGGAATTTTGTAAGAAAAAAAAAAAAAAAAAGTTGATTACAGCATTGTTTGTCTTCACTGGTCTCCATACATAGCTCAGCAAATACAGGAGTTACAAGTAACGCTGATTTAACACGTACATACTCAAGCAGTTTTGTTTCTCATTTTTGTTTGCTCCCTGAACTGAGATGAGCGGCGCTGTAGGAGCCCATGAACAGGACAGATCCCAGAAACGCTGCCAGTGAGGAGTCTTTCCTCCTACAGACCAAGCCCTGTAAAATCTCCTGGTTTTCCAATAACCAGCCCAGTGCACAGACCGTGGTCAGGATTGTCACGGATCTGAAAGTTGGCAAAGAAGTTTTAAACAAAAGTTTACTTTGTCCCTTTGAGCAGAGTTGTTTAATCCTCAGCTGCATGAAATTGCTTAATAAGGTCACTCCTTAATCACCTTTCCCTGGAGGCAAAAGAGTCACTCTTTCATCAATCATTTTGTGAGTGTGGAGAGCAGCCTTTGTAGAAATAACCTGATAAAGTGTTTAATTGATTTACCCAATGTACCCAATGAAAACGCAGTCACTCAGGAAAAGCGATTAGGGATTAGCAAAAGAACATGAATTTCCTACTTGCCTTAGAAATAGTAAGTCAGACCAGTCCTGGCAACCCATCGCTGCACAGAAGTGTCTTGCTAGCGCAGACGTGGGCTGTGATCGCCCACTCCTCTGGTGCTGGGCACCTTCCTGCGCCCAGTTCTTCCCTGCTCTGCAGAACCCAAGCTCTGCTAGATCTGCCTGCACAGCAGTGGGAGGATTTTCCTAGTGCAGTTACTCATAGCCATATAAATCCTAATGTCTTCACAGAGAGCAGAAGGCTAAAAAAAGAAAACAGCTTTCGTGGCTTTCCCAAACCTGGGCTCTCGCACACCAGCCGCCCTCCGAGGGCAGCTGCTCACAGGAGGGTCCTGCCTTGCTTTAACACCCAAGTTGGGGGAGTTTTTGCTTTGGAAAGATTAGCACCATGTGGATTTTTTTTTTTTTAATGGAGAAACTCTCAAAGGAATAAAGATTAAACTCTATTTTTAATCCTCCCCTCCTATTGCATCTAGTGGAGGAATGCACTTGAAGCAGGGAGAGCAGCAGCAAGTCTTCCCCTCCCCAGCCAGTCCCCTGCAGACAAGCAGCCCAGAGACACCCCCCTCATTCCAGAGCATCAGAGGCCGCTTACAGCATCGGGAACAAGCTCAGCCTTTTATGCTGCCTTGGGGATAAAGGGGGATAAAGCCCAAGCAGCATCAGAGCACAAACTACGCCCCCTGAAACACAGGAGGGCCAGCTCCCAAAGAACAGCCACCCCCTGGAAGTACCTGGACACACTGTGGGGTATCTCCTCTCTGGAGAGAAAACTGGTGCTGGGCTTGCTCAGCTTGGCTAGGGATGCTGCTCCTGTGTGCTCAGCCTCTGCCTGGGGGCTTCAAACCCTCTGCAAGCGCAAAGGTGTTTCCTTAGGCAGCCTGGTGCTGTGTGCTGCTATCCCTAGGGCTCTTCTAAACCTCCCAAGGGGCTACTGAACTTTTCCAAGGCTACAGGCAGTGTTGGCCAGAGGCAGCCTGTGATAATGTAGCTTATAGTGATAGCTCTCATCTGTGATGACCACAGTCCCTATCACAGGCAGTTTGTTGGCTGGGTCCTGGGAGCTGGTCTGAGCTTTGCCTCTGCAGCAAGGAAAGCAGCAGAGCCTGGATGTGGTTAGGGCCACTAAAGCCAAGGGGACGTTCTCCATGCCAGGAGGTGGGATTTAAACACAGCTGCGGTATTTGAGCAGCTGCTGGTCTGCACAAGCTAGCCTGAATTTGTCTGGGTGGGCTTCAGCCCTCCTGGCTTTGATACTTGGAGCCAATGAAAGCAACAGGGATGATGGGGGGGATGAATGCAGCTGTCGGTGTGATGGACCAGCTCCTCTCGGGTCTCCAGAGCGGCAGTGTGCTGTACCCCCTCCTCATCCCAGGCACTGATCCCCTGCCCTCGCTAACAGCCACAGCTGCGAGCAAAACCGCTGGGAAGCCAGCAGGGAATGTACACGCACGTCCTCCAGCCTTCTGCTGGCGAAGGTGTGCCTAAAACGGTGTTTAACAAGGTTAAGCAATTAACAATTGCTACCTAAACTATACCTTCTTTTAAAGTGGAGCCTTTTCTACTGTTAGTCCAAAACACGGCCCACAAGCCTGGGGTTCTAATCAGTCCCCTAAAACAAGAGTGGCTCTTAGGGGGAATAACATTTGGCTGCTGCTCCTCAGCTCCCAGGGCTGGGTTTGCTCACACCGGTGGCTCAGGTCTGCGTCCCTTGGCGCTGCTGATCGCAGTGTGTGCAAATTCCTGCTCCTCCCCACGGGCTTCCCAGATTTCATGAGTGTGTAACAAATGGGATGGAGGAACGAACCATGCTTGATGTGGCAAGTTCGCTGCTTTGGGAATCATCCTGCATTTTTACGTTCATTGCGATCCTTTCCTCTCCCTCTGAAAGCTGCTCTGTGCTTCCCTCTGTGCTCCCAGCCGCGATGCCTGGCTCCCTGTGCAGCTCTTCCCAGAGCCCGCCAGCTCCGACCCATTCGCCTGCACCCCGGGAACACCCGGTTCATTGGGCCTCCTGGGAGATGGGTTATCTAAAAGGCTCCAGCTAGGATGACGCCAGTGCTCCAGGCACGAGGACTAGCTGTTGCCCACCGTCGGGGCAGGGATGACACAGGGGCTGTCTGGGTGGGAGCTCCGCTGTGCTCCGAGGCGGCGCCTGGAGCTGGCTCCCGGGGACCTGCAGTCACTCTGGGAGCAGCCTGGCTGCTGCTGCTCCCCGGGGGCTGCCTGCGCTGGCCCACCGACCCGGCCCCAGCTCAGCCGATGCACCGCGCAGGCATAGGCACGCCGAGCTGCCGCGGAACAGAAAACCAGCCTCCAAAGCGGGTCACTTAGGTCTTTAATAAAATATACAGTATGCATCCCATGCATAGATAGAAAATTAATTTACATGCTCTTTTAATTATTTGCATAATGATTTTTAATTAATACATGTAATTTAGTCTTCACATTTTAATACATTTTGCTACTGGAATATTTATGGAGAGGAGGGGAAAATCCTTCCTTTTTTCAAGTAACAGTGCAGTGGGAGCTGGTCGGAGCAGATGATGGAGCTCGCTGGTCCCAGCTTGCAGTAAGAACGAGTGCAGAGCGGACCACAAACCATCGATACTGGAAGACTCGATGACACCAGGAGCATGAGCACCCTCCCATGCCACACCGCTGTTCCCTGGGGACCCCTCCCCGAGTCCCACTGGGGTTCAGAAAGGCTGGACCCGCACAGGTGTTGGTTTGTCTTTTCTTCCCCATGATCAGCAGATCACTACAGGCAGAGCCAGCACCGGCAACTGCGGCTGTGCCGAAAGCCAGCCAGGACAACCAGCCGCAAACACCCCGATCCAGGTGCCTGGGGCCACCCTGCAGCCATCAATGTGTTTTTGAGCTGATTAGGTGATTGCAGGGCGTGCATTTCTCCTGCTCGGAGCAGGCATTGCTGGGTGTGTTCCTCTGTGCACAAAGGAGCTGCACGATTTCCAAACAGAGAACTGGGGTTAAAGGAAAAACTGTAGGGAATTAATGCTGTGCTGGGAGCAGCCCCGAATGTGCTCAGCCGGGTGGGGGTCTGGGCAGGAAGGGGGCCCGGCACTCCGGGCGGACCTCCCTGCCCGGCTTGGGTGCCCAGAGGCTGTGGCGACAAGGAGCAGTGCAAGGTCCCCTCTGCCCTGGCTCTCCCCAGGACATGGCGGGGCTCCCTCCCTGCAGAGGGAAGGTGAGTGCACTGGGGAACTCGGCTCCCTGTGGGGACAGAGGTGATGCCCGGGGCAGTGTGGCCACCGTCCTTACAGCGCTCCTGCCCCTGCCTGGCCCCAAGGCAGGGAGGGATGAGGTGGCAGAACGAAACCAGGCTGGGGGTTGTGGCAAGGGGGCCCAAGGCATGTACCGAACCCAGCCGGTGTTGGTCATCTCCTCCACCCCATCACAGGCTGCTGCAGCCCGCGGGCTCCCTGGCAGCTCTTCCTGCAGTGGAAATCACAAACATACGGCAATGCCAGAGGCAGCTTCTCCATGCCCAGGAGCATCCCCCCGTGTCTGCTCCCTGACAGCCCTTTGCAGGGACTCTGCCAGCAGCCGCAGAGACCAGCCGCTCCTCTGAAACAAACAGCCCGTGGCATGGAGCCCCACGGAGTGAAGAGCTTGGTGGGGAGACCCCCACGGGGGTGGTCCCTCGGTTCCCCCAGCTTGAGCCCCTCCGGCTGCTCCTGCCTCAGAGGACAGCAGCCCTTTTGCCCAGTCACCCCTGGCTGGTGTCCCCCTGCACGGGCACTGCTCCTGGCTGTGCCACACTCCCGGCACAGCCCCCAGACCCAAATCCCTGGGGGTCCCGGCAGTGGCACTGCAGGAGAGTGGTTAAGCCCCACCTGCAACGGAAGGAAGGTGAGATCCAGTTGGTCCCACTGCAGGGGCTGGGGACAGTGGGGCTCACCCTGAGCTGGACACCACATCTCCTCCCATACAGACTCATTTCCAACCCCCTTTCCCCCATGGCCGGCAAGGCAGCTGAGCCTTTCAAGGCTGTTTCCAGCTCGGGGTAGGACTGGAGGGGTAGTTGGGGCTGGAGTTGATGCCGACCTGGCACAGGACCTGCAAGGGCAGCCAGCCTGGTTGAGGGCTGCCTCACCCTCAGGCTATTTAACCTCACCCTGGACAACACAAAACCTCAGGGCAGAGGAAAATCCCCCTTCACGCAGCCGGGGCAGTGCCTGATCAGGGGTCACCTGTATTTCTTTTTTTTAAACTCCCTTACTGGCAGGGGTATGTCCAGCGCCGCAGCCTCTGTTGGGGGAGCAGGGCTGTCGCTGGGCAAAGGCTGAGACACGTCCAGGTGGACCCGGCCACTGCATCCTGGGGGCTGGAAGCAGCCGGCACCCGCTGGGCATCTCCTCCAACCCCTCCTGTCCTTCGCAGGGCAGGGGTGATGCCAGGCGCGGTGCGAGACGGGGAGAGCCTGGCTCCTCCACCGTGTCCCGGTGCAACAGCCGTGCCGTGCTCGCAGTGAGCAAGCGGGTCCCGCACGCGCCCCAGTGCCATGGCGCGGTGGGGTCAGGGTGCAGGGTGGGTGCCGGGGGTCAGACCACGGCGGTCAGGGCTGCCTCTGCCCAGGGAGGTCTCACTCAGAGCCTCCGAGTCTTGGTCATGGCTGGAGGTGCTCTCCATGTCCTCAGGGTCTTTCTTCCCGCTGTTCCTCACAGCTGCCTCCAGTGCCTTCTGCTTGCGGTAGAAGTGGGAGAACTTGTTGAAGATGATGGTGATGGGCAGTGCCACGACCAGGATGCCTCCCAGGATGCAGCCCGAGGCGGCCAGCTTGCCCGCCACAGTGACGGGCACCACGTCGCCATAGCCCACGGTGGTCATGCTGACCGTGCCCCACCACCAGCACGCCGGGATGGTGTCAAAGCCAACATCTTCCTCCTTCTCAGCGGTGTAGGCCACACCAGAGAAGACGGAGACCCCCACAGCCAGGTAGAGCAGCAGGATCCCCACCTCCCTGTAGCTGTGCTGGAAGGCAAAGCAGAGCAGTAGTCAGCGGCTGCCACTGCACCCGTCATGGCCAGGGCACTGGGATCCCATAGCACAAATACAGCCCTGCACGCAGATTCCCTACATGCCTCCGTTGGGGATCTTGGTGCCTCCATCCACCTCTGCCATGGGATGTCCCGCTGTCGGGCTGGGCTGAGACGGGTTGGGGGTGTGGGGGTGACTCACACGTGGAGCAGTGGGCAGCTGGGAATTCAGCCCTGGCACCCACAGCTGCCCCTCTGCCCGCCACCAGCCTGCGAGGAAAAGGGGAGCCGTGCTTCCCAGCCAGGGTTCCCAGGCAGAGGCTACTCCCCTGCCTCCAGCGCTCACTCCAACCTGATCTCGGCTAACAATATTTAGACACATTTTCCTTTTATCTTGGCAGGTTCCCAAAAACCACCTAATAGGCAGCCTCTAAGTGAAGCAATTTGTATTTTCCTGAGATGCTGGCAATGCGCTCACAGGGAGGTTGTGCACCTCTGCTGCAGGCTCGGCTCTAGCTCTTCAGCCCCAGCTCCCCAGCTGCCGGGCGACCCCACACCCAGAGCCCCAGGGGCTCACTTGCTCCCTCCTATACCCCAACAGCATCTACAGCCCCAGGGTCCATGTAACCCTTCGTTACACACCTGGGTGGGAGGGATCGGGGTGCTCCAGCTAGCAGAGTTCAGGAGGCTTTTGCTCTTACATTGCACCCAGTGAGCCCAGCAAGGCGTCTGCAGGACGGCTGGAAGGCAGAGGGGCTTATTCCAGGGGGAGAGTTTTCTTGCAGAAATTACAGTTTCTGAGATAATTACATTTCCTTTCAGGTTTTGCTGCTTCTCCATAGGAGACTCAAAGAAAACCTCCAAGCTGACGTGAACCCAAGCTGCCCCGGTCATCAGGTCAGTCCAGGGATCCATCCAACATCAGCGTGGGCTGTCTCAGCACCCACCCCATGGGGTGCTGCACACCCCGGCTCCACGAGCCCCACCCTGAGGGCTCTGGGAGCCAGGGGGACAGATTGGCAGCAGAGATGTGCAATGCTCCTTGAAGAAGCTATCATTTCTCTGGTTTCAGACTACAACATTTTTTGTTACAATCTTTCTCTGGATATTCCTAAATTTTGAGCAAAATATAAACCTGTGCCAAAAACCTGGGGTGGGAAAAGGCAGCGGGCAGTTTGGGGAGAAGGCAGCAAGTGATGCCGGGAAGGGCCAGAGTTAGCACGTGGGCCAAATCCAGCACCCAGCTCCCACCCCTGCCCTGCAGCTGGCAAGGCGTGAGCCGAGAGCCCTACACGCAGCGGGGATGGGGACCCCCCGGCACAGCCTGCTCTTAAAGCCTCACAGACTGGGAGGGGACCACAGAGCCCCCGTTTTCTGGCAGGGCCAGGCTAACCACCCACCAGTGCCAAAGCCACCACCGTCCTCACAGCATGGCTAGTCCACTCGCTTTTTGATTGTCACAAGCGAATTTCTTGGATGTTTCTGCCCACTGATCTGCCAGCTTGCTCCTCATCTTTTGGGGAAAGGAAAGCAGAGCTCTCCCATCATGAGGATTTTTTCCCCAGTCTCCTAACAGCCAGAGAATGCTTTATTGGAGACCACATAATGACTAAACAAAACAGCATTTGAGCAAAACAAACAGCAGAAGATGGGGGAAAAGATCTTCCACAGTCAAGACAAGACATAAAGGAGGTAGATTCTCAGCAGGGAGCGAGAAGACTTTGCTTAGACTGCTGGCAAAAGCTGCTCAGCTAATGCCAGTAATACCAAGGGGAAATAATCTCCTCCTCCGCCATCGCCTGTGGTTGCAAATGCCTTACAGCAGCTCCAAGGGAGTTCCTTGGGAAAGACAAACAGCACAGAGTCACTGAGCTTCAGAGATGTATCACCTGGCCATGAAGGGCTTGCTCCTGGCTGGAGCTTAACAGCACATCTGTACGTCCCAGCTGGGGAGCAGCAGAGCCAAATAACCTTATACATTTTTAAAGAGTACCAGTTATGGCCCTGGGATGTGTTGGAGGGTGAAGGCAAGGGGGAAGTCAGGCAGCTCAGTAGCTCCTACCGCTTTAATTTACAAGCAGGGTCTGGGCTTGCAGCACAGGAGAGGCTCCAGGAATCTCCCAGCTGATCCTCAGGCACTGGCTGCCACTATTTGCAGCCATTTAGCCTCAAACCATGTGGTTCGCTCATTGATCCAGGGGCAGGCAGCCGCAGCTGGGGTTTTGGTGGGATGCAGGCTTAGCCGTGGTTCAGGTGGGGATGCAGTTTTAGCCACGGTTTGGGTGAGATGCAGTTTTAGCCACGGTTTGGGTGGGATGCAGGCTTAGCCATGGTTTGGGTGGGATGCAGGCTTAGCCATGGTTTGGGTGGGATGCTGTTTTAGCCGTGGTTTGGGTGGGATGCAGGCTTAGCTGGGGTTCTGGTGGGATGCAGTTTTAGCCATGGTTTGGGTGGGATGCAGGCTAGCTGGGGTTCTGGTGGGATGCAGTTTTAGCCGTGGTTTGGGTGGGATGCAGGCTTAGCAAGCAGCCAGCCTTGGGGGAGGTGATGCTGGGTAATAAAAAGCTCCAGGGAAACAGCCACCCCGGCAGCAGTCTCTTTGGACTCCTTGCCTTGGCAGGAGGTCTGCCTGCCCTTGGAACATCTGTGGGCCATGCATGGGCTCCTTCCCCTGCTGAATGCACATCTTTTCTCCAGTACAGCAGAAGACAAATGAAATGGAAGAGCCTGTCTCAGCCTGGCTGGAGATACCAGCGTGGGGACCGAGCACGGAGATGGCCCACAGTAGTGACAGCAGGGTGATGCATCTGCTGTCTGGGGACATGCAGCTCCGGCTCTTCCAACCTATTTGTGTATTTAGGCCTCTAAGGAGACAGACAGCAACTTCTGTAGATCCCTGCAGATGCCTAAATTACTCAGTGCCTAACACCTATTGACTGCCAGTGGGAGACAGGCACCAAGCCCGCGCCCGGGAAGCTGCAGGAGCAGTAATGGATGTTGTGCACGATGGGGAGGAAGAGCAGAGACGTGTGGGAAGCCTCTCCTCAAATTAAATAGACCCCAGATCAGGCCCCAAGCAATCTGAAGACAGTTCAGAGTTTATGATGCACAAATGACAGAAATCCCTCTGCTAGCACTTTCGTGGCAGGGGAACAATTACTCGGCTTGCCAGAGCCATCGTTCCCGCTTCCTGGCGGTTAACAGCCTTTACTCCTCTGCTGCTGCTTTATGCTCTTGCAATAGGAAGTAAATTATGATTAACAAGACGTTGTAATTTATGTGCCCAGTAAATCACAATGCCAAGCTGCTGTGTCAGATTTGTGTCTTCACTCATCCCCATTTACAGCTGGCTCCGGAGTCCCCGGGAAGCGGCACTTTCCAGCACGTCCGTCGGTGAATCAGCGGCTCAGCAGAGGCCGGAGCCAGGACGCTGCTGGCTCCCCGGATCTTGTCTGCTGCTTAATAACATGCAGATGAGCCCACTAGTCCCTGCTCTGCTGCAATGTGTTGTTCACACTTAAATGGAGCACAGAAAGGGTTCGGGGAGCCCTTCCCACATGTACAATTTTATTTAAATTCCACAAGCAGCGTTAGATGGGTCTGTCGCTTGCTAATGGCTTTTTCAAGGTGAATGTTCAGAAGTAAGTATGATGCAGGTAGGACTTGAGGCATCTTCATTTCAGATAAACCTCCTTTGACCCCATTTTCAGCAGGCTTTGAGGATGCCAGGAATTTTTCCCCCCATTTATTTTGATGCTCTGTGGGATTTGCAGGATTAGTGCTGGGCCGGTCCTGCTTCACAGCACAAGTTGGCAGAAGACCTTTCTTACTGCCCATCCTCATCCCCAGCCACACTCAAGGGTTGCTTTTCTCCATGGCTCACCCATGGGGATGGGTCCAACCCTGGCAGTCAAGTCCTGCTGATGCCAGGACATCCCATGCCAGCGCTGCCATGGTTGAGTGAGATCAGGGTGTCCCCAGCCACAGCTGTGGCTGCTTCATCCCTGTGACGGCCCTTCAGTGCGAGCAGCCCAGGAGCTGCAGCTCTGACCCCTGCCAGACGCTGAATGGGAGGAGAGCGGCCCTTTGGTTGAATTTCAAGCTCTGTTACGAAGATTGCATTCCTTGGCCGTTTGTTTGGCATAGCCTTTGTTTGAAGGAGGAAGAAGTACAGGGATATTTCATGAGCAGTGCTTGAAAACCAGTCTTCTGGTTTAAATGTGGGAATGACAGGCGGTCCCACAAGGAGCGGAGGTGATTGCCCTGGTGACCCCCTCCCTGTGCCCAGCACAAGCTCTGTGTGTGATGGGGCACTGGGAGCCTGTGTAGCTCTGCGTCTTGGCAGGCTCGAGGATCAGCTTTAGGATTTCTCTTGATGTTGTCGCCAAGAATCAGAGACAATTAAAGGCTGAGTTTAATTGGCCTCTGTATCAGGCTGGATTTTCTGCGTAAGTGCAGCAGGTGAGAGAACAGTTTCACCCTCCCCAGATTTGGGCATGTGGCCCTCAGCAAGAGGGGGATGGAGGAGGGAGGGACGGTGGGGAGAGCTGCACAGGGCACCATGGCTGGTCCATGTTGTGCAGCCGAGCTGCAGCAAAGGAGGTCTGGGCCACAGTGCTATGCTGGTGAGGATTTCATGATAGCTTCACGCTTTGACTCTTTTCACAGCTGATCTTGGTCTGTCTAAGGAGGCTGGGGGTGCCGCAGAGGGGGTCTGGAGAGATGCAGCCTTGGGGCATGCCATGGAGGATGAGGACCTCCTCTCACCAAACCTGCAGGGGTGCCACCTTCCAGCATGCCTGGACCCTGGTCCTTCACTGTCTCAGCATCTCCTCATCCAGCTCTTCCTCCTGAGGATGGCATGGTCCTAGGGCCAGCTTCCCCCATCCCTGCATGTTGTGCTTTCCCTGAGCCTCTCCAGCACCCTGAGGAGCAGTTGCTGGTAGCCCAGGCTCTGCTGGGGACAGGCACCCTGCCTTGGGCTGGTTGTCCCAGGTCCTGCAGCTAACCTGCTTTTCTATTCTCCTCTGCGCCACCCGTGGTTAACCATGTGTCAGTCCCAACCTCATCATACCCTGGAGCATCCAAGTGTCTGCTCAGCTGGGCCAAGATCTCTGTGTCTCTCTAGATGGGCAGACACCCAGGGTTGGACGTTGGCCTCCAGCCAGCTGGCAGCATGCCCTTAGGAGGTTTCCCCTTCTCCCAGACTGGGGACAGGAGGAGCTCCAAGCCACACACACTGGTGCTGGTATTCCCAGCAGCTGCTGGCTGGCCTGGTCCCCACTCAGCAGGGCACTCACAGCCTGGCTAGGCACTGACCCGCTTCTGGTGGGACATCACCATCCACCCATGCATGGCTGAGTCCATTCCAACACCGTGCAACGGGGCTTGCATACCATGGTGGGGAGGGGGTGGTTGAGTCCCTGGAAGCACCAGTTCTGCATGAAGTAAAGTCCACAAGCAATGGGGGAATTGCTCTCTGCTCTGAGTGGGTGTACAAGGAGGGCTCATGCAGTGCTCCTCACACTTGGTTGCTTTAGCAGACACACAAACAGCCCAGCCCACCACCCCGAGCATGCTCGCCGGACACTCCCAGAGCTGACAGCTCACTGGGAACGGGAATGACCACATCCTCCAGCCATACCAGAGGTCTCCTTCTTACCCATAGACTATAGGAGTAGATAAGGAGATAGAGAGCCAGTTTACCTTCAAGGTGGCCCCCAGCGACCTCAGTCCGGTGGAGTGCCGAGCCAGCTTCAGCACCCGGAATATCCTCATGAGCCGAAACACCTGCACGACCTTGCCCAGGTTGCCCAGCTCCGAGTCACTGCCCATGGTCACGTCCACCAGGAGGGTGAAGTAGAAGGGCAGCACTGAGACAATGTCAATCAGGTTCAGCGGGTGCTTGAAGAACTTTCTGGGGTTGGGGGAGAGCAGGAGGCGGGAAGACACTTCAAAGGTGAACCAGGAGATGCAAAAATACTCCAGCTTGTGCAGGATGGGTTCATCAAGCACGTTGCCTTTCTCATTCACCTCCTGGTACTCGGGCATGCTGTGGATGCACATGGTGGCTATGGAAAGCAGCACCACACTGATGGACACGAAGCTGAAGAGTTTGCTGGGGATGGAGTAGCCGGGGTTCTCCATGGTGAGCCAGAGGCGTTTGCGCACATTGCCACAGCGCAGCGTGCTGTAGCGCAGCAGGTCGTGGTTGATGTCGGAGATCTCATCAGGGGACGTGTCCACGCTGCTGACCTCGCTCTCCTCATCCCAGTTGTGGTGCCGGCTCTCCAGCTTGCGCTCGTGGTAGCGGTAGCTGCAGCAGGAGTCCAGGAAAAACTCATTGATGCCCCAGTACTCGATCTCCTGGCAGAAGGAGAAGACACACAGCTCCTCCATGACGTGCAGCTTCCCCGTCTGGTAGAAGTGGAGCACGTAGAGGAAGAAGCCGGGGTTTCGATCAAAGTAGAACTCCCTGGCGCTCACATCGTAGTCATCGCAGAGCTGCAGGATGGACTCCTCCGAGTCGCAGGAGAGCAGGCGTCCCAGGCGGGTGTCGGGGAACTTGGAGAGGGCGCTGGAGCTGAGCCGCCTTCTCAGACCCCCCACGTTGATGTTGATAACGTCCTCCTCAAAACCAGGACCCCAGTAATTTAAGGTCTTGTTGACCATGATCAGCAGAGCAGGAGCTGGTTCCACCTGCGGGCGAGACACAGCGGGGCTGGAGGGGACGCAGGGCTCCCCCGGCTCTGGATGCTCCTGGAGGGGAGAGGGCCAGAAGCACCCTGGGGAGTGAGGAGAGGTGATTGCATTTGGAAAAGTGAGGACAAGGGAGAGGGGAGGGGAGAGAAACAGCTTTTGGAGGTTGTCCTTCATTGGTATGGAAGGGGAAAAAGAAAAAAAGTCAATTATTTTTCCAGGTCAAGCTTTTCCTTGCTTTTTTTTAACCTCTTGAAGTTTCTCCCTTTGCTAATGGCCCAAGGAAGGCAGTTTACCGCACCTCCGGCACCTCATCCATGGGGCTTTCCTTGTTCAAACAAGTAATTAGTCACGGAAGAGAGGATTTATCCCCCAAAGAGCCTCCCCTGTGGAAAAGACAGATCTCACACTGCCCTGTGCTCAAATCACCACTTTGTAGCCCGACTACCTACGTTGCTAATTAGACCTAGTCAAAAGGTCCTTAGATGGTACAATCTTCCCAGCAGCAAAGGCAGTTTTGCCAAAATCAAAGTGTTTTCACAGAAGGTGTCCGTTTTAGGGAGAATTTCAGTGGCAGAAGTGTCAAAACAATTCATCTTCCTGCTTTGTTTCCTCTTGTGTGTTCTGTCATGTAAAGTATTAAGATTATTTTTATAATGTTGAAACATAACAAAAACATGATTCAGAATCATTGATGACTCTGAATTAAAAACCTGTATGTTGGTAGGGAAATAAAAATCAAAGTTCTGATTTCTGTTGTGTTTCAGGATTTTGGAAGTTTTGCGGAGCTGGGCTTTTCCACCCAGCAGAAATTCCATTTTCTAATGAGAAGCAGTTAAAGCATCTAACAAAGAAAAGCATTCCCACACCTTCAAACACACTCACCCGTCTTGCCCAGAAGCTTAGAATAAAGAGGCAAATAAAAAGGTTTGTGATCTTCCTGTGTCACCTTGAAATCCGACTTATCCGCCTACCTTATTCATCAAAACGCCTGGGGACGTGCAGAGCAGCCCCATACCCACGGGTGCCCCCGCTCCTGGCACAGGAGTGTTGGGTGTCCTCAGGAGGGACACCGCATTTGCTCTCTTGGTTGAGGAATTACATTTTCCCACACACATTGGCTACTTCGGAAAAATCCCACTGTTAGGCGTGACTTGCTCCTGAGCTCTGCTCACGCTTCCAGTGTCGCTGCTGGTACCGGCACAACTTCTGCACCACTGATGCTTTTGCTGCAGCGGTCACCGAGGCATTTGTGACCTCCAGACTAGCCTGCCTCCCATCCCAAAGGCTTCCCTGGTTTTAATCAGCCAGCTGCTTATTAGAAAAATCCCTCACCTTCTCTTGTGTCGCCCACTGAAGTTTTCAAACTTTTAGGTGACGCAGGGACAGAGGCCGCAGACAGGCAGCAGGAGACAGGGAAAAAGGCTACAGCAGCCCCACGGTGTCCCACCAGACCCCGCACAGGACAGTGCGGTCCGACAGCAGCCACCAAGGGCCAAGGCCAGGTCAGTGACCCAGGCAGGTCCCCCCACCCAAGGGAATCCCAGTTCCCCTGCAGATCCCATTGCACCCCAGCCCCGCGTTGCTCACCAGACACATCATGGGGCTTGGGGGCAAACACCAAAGCAGGGGAAGGGCTCTGCCGGTTTTCCAGTGTCTGAGAAATGCAGCGTAAAAGGTTTGTCAGACCAGGAGGGACCTGGGGGACATTTTCACATCTAAATCTGGAGGTCACATCAGAGCTGGAGAGGAACAGCTAGTGGAGTTAATGGTTAGAAATAAACCCCAGAGGTATGGTTTTCAGCTGAGCAGGGCTGTGGGTGCAGCAAATGCTAGATTTGTGCGAAATAGCCTGGCAAAGGCATCTGCTAACTCCACTGCATCTCGGAGCCAGGGCTCCTTAAAGACACAGGCTTTGCACCACGAACCAGCAGTTCCCATTACACCATGTCTGGAGGAGGCAACTGGCTTGTGATAAGCCTCACAGCTTAATGGACTCATTGTCTTGCCTTTCAAAGGGAAGGAAAAAAAAAGAAGGATCAACTTTTTTAATGCTTAAGATAAAAGCAAGGGAGAAAAGGGGGTGTAAACACTCCTTTTCAGGGATAAATTGGAATTTCTGTGACAGATTAGCTTTTCCAGGGAAGATATCACACAGCCCATCTGTGGGGTGGGGATGACTAATCCAGGTTCCTTCCAGAAGGATGCTCATGCATTCATGCTACAAACACACACAGGGCCGTGGGGGTGGGTTTGTGGGATCCAGCTTATCCCTCACCCATCCTCAGCCTCTCTCTGCACCCACCCTATACAGCAGCCACTCCAGGAGACCATGCCAAATGTCACCGAAATCCAAGGAAAGGTGGTTTGGGGTCTAGGCTGGGGCACGGGGCAGCCGGGGTGGCTACCGAGGGCTGCGCTGCGATGGCAGGACAAGGCTAAAGTGATGCTCCAGCTCAGCAGGACCAGCCCCAGCACACGGCTGTGGCTCTGGGTGAGATGTGCCAAACCCTGAAGGCCAGGAGGGAGCCGGCTCCCACCTCTCTCCCAGCGCAAAAGAAAAAAAGTGGGTGTCAGAACCCTGCAAGCCTTTGCACCCCAGGGAAATCCCTCCCTCCCTCCCTCCCGCCCTCCCGCGCAGGAAGCGGAGCGAGGAGAAGGGTCGCGAACTGTCTGAGATGCTCCTTTCTGATGTTCGCTTCTGCATAGAGCAAATTATTTCTGCCCACATACAGCTTTCATCTAGGAATCTAAAGCAGCAATTAATAGTTTTATAACTCTTTTGCCTACTCGTTTCACGACTAGCTAAGCTCAGCTTTAGAACAAAACTGAGGTTTGAACTAAGACCTGGTGTGATCTCCCATGTTGGATGATCAAAGCATGCGCCCATCTCGCATTTGCAGGGCGATTTGCTGGGAAACAGAAGCTTACTTTAGGAAGGTTGGGTGGGTTTTTATTTCAAAGTGCAATGGACAGAGAATACAAACATGTCTGTCTGGGATAATGTGAATTTGCAAATTTTTCCCTTAGTTAAAGCAAAATTTCCATAAATGATTGATAAAATAGAACAGATAAAGGCAGTATCTTTCTGGTAAATTTTAAAATATATTGTAGCTATTTTAAGGAGACAACCACCAGAATTACACAAGCCCAGTGTGAGCTGGGTCTTGGGTGTTCAAATGAATATGTATCTTGTGGAGAAAAAAAAAATCTCTGATATATACATTTATGACAGTAAAAATATAAAAACAGATCAAGCATATCTAGAAGAGTTTCCCTTGACAACGCATTTTTTTCTTAAAGGCTTTCAAATGGAAGTTATGTATATTTATTCTAACTGGCAGAAGGGAACCAAGGGAGTGGAAGGAAGACGCTAATAGACATTCAAGTGAGGATGCAGCAAGTGCAGGGGGTATTGCACACAGGGGCTTTTCCAACCAGGTACAATGGATTTAGATTAACAGTCCAAATAAAAAGCCCTGTACTTACAGCTCAGCGAGGTTTCCCAGTGGGGAGTCGTGTGGCTTGTCTCAAAGGAGCCATTAGAAACCCGTAGAGAAGGAGGAAACCCTTATCCTTTGCCTGTAGCCCCGTCCTAAACGCCCTGTCACCCCGGGCTTGCGACCCTGCATGTCCCGGGTGTGCGGGGCTGGTGGCTGCAAACCGCTGGAGAAGCCCTGCATGGGATGCCATGGGGCTGGGGTCCCCCACTGGGTACCTGCGGGGGGGAGTGGGGCTGGCTGAGCTCCCAGCTCCTGCAGGATGCTGTCCCCATCAGCCATGCGCTGGGGCAAGGACTGGGGAGCCATCATCCAAAAGTGCCCCTGTAGAGCCCCGGCCCCATCACTGAGCGCCCCTGTACCTATCGGATACCCTGAGGATGCTCAGGAGCAGGCCCTTCCTTGGCGGTGGGGGGCTCTGCCGGGCGGGCGGGGGGAGCATGGAAGGGGGATTCCCGCTGCTGGCTGCTCCCCGCAGGCAGAGCACAGGATGCCGCCGTACGCTGAGAGGCCACCGAAACGCCCGGGGCTGGGGGCAGGTGCCGGGGGACCCCCTGCCTGCTTCGGGGTGCAGGCGGGGGTGGCTACGGCCAGCGAGCGGGCAGCCCGCTCCCGGGTCCCGCGCAGGGGGTGCACAGCTCTCCCGAGGGGACCCCCGCGCCCTGCCCGGCTCCCTGGGAGGAGGAGGAGGAGGAGGTGCAGCCCCCGTGGGGGGAAGGCTTCGGGGAGAGGGACTCTCTTACACCCGCCTGCAGAGGGACCAGGAGGTGTATCCCTGTGCCCCGGCTCCCAGCAGCATCCCGGGATGGGGGTGCTGGCACGGCGGCTCCCTGCTCATCCCGGGACCTCGGGGCCTCGCTTCCCCGCTTATCCCGCTGCCCCCATCCCTGCTCACCCCCGCATGCCGCTGCTCCGGTTGCCCTCTCACCCCGGGATGCCGGTGCCCCAGGTGCCTGCCGCGCCCCAGGGTGCTGATCCCTGCAATGCCGGGGATGCCGGTGCCCCGGGTTCCCGGGATGCCGGTGTCCCCGTCCCTACCGTTCCCCGGGTTGCCGATCCCACGGTCCTCACCGCACCCCGCGATGCCGGAGCCCCGGGTCCCCCGGATGCCGGTGCCTGCAGCACCCCGGGATGCCGGTGCCCCGGGTCCCCGCCCCTCCCCGGGATGCCGGTGCCCGCCGCACCCCGCGATGCC